>PVKA01048322.1:0-13848 GCA_004027165.1 Ctenomys sociabilis
AAAAAAAAACAAAGCTTACATGTTTGTATCTGGTAATCTGAAAACTAATTTGCACATAGCATCATGTAATATTGCAACCATTGTTAGATTCCTATCACTTTATTAGTGAAATTTTGTATCATGTATAATGCTGTTTTCTTCTATCACTATTTTGTATTCTTTAAAAATAATAATAAAAATGCCAAAAAAGAAAAAAAAAAGAATTGATACAATGCCATGTATATTATAATATCACAGTGATCACAGTGCAATGAAATTGTGAATTAGTGGCAAAAGAAACCATATGAAACTTCATAAATACATGAAAAATAAATAATAATTGAACATTCAATGAATTACAAATGACATTAAAGGAGAAATGGGTTAGTTTCTATAATTAAACAATAATATCAGGACAACATACCAGACATTGTAGGAAGCAATGAAAACAGACTTAGAAAGGAAAATTAATTTGTAAAGATACATATGAATTTCCAAAGCTGAATCAAGAAGATATAAAACTTCTAAATAAACCAATATGAGTCAATGACATTGAAGATGTAATTGAAATCCTACTAAGAAAGAATAGCCAAGGTCCCGAGAGATTCACTTCTGAATTCTACAAAAAATTTAGAGAAGATTTAAGGTCATTACTCTTCAAAAATCTTTAATGAAATTTAAAGGGAAGCATTTCTCCCAAACTCATTCTTGGAAGCAAGGATTATAAGATACTGGCAAACAGAATGTAGGAAATCTTTGAGATAATTATATAACATGACAAAGTACAATGCATCAAAACAGTGGAAGGATGATTTGACATATCCATGGGTCTCACCATATTGAAAAGCTCTCTTGCAGCAAAAGAAACAATCAACAGAGTGAAGAGAAACCTTACAGTGGGAAAAGTTTTTCTTAGATGTTTCTCAGACAAAGCACCAATATCTAGAATATACAAAGGACTTAGAATAATCAGAGCTCCCAAATTTAAAGACCCAATCCAAAAATGAGGATCTGAGACAAATATACACTTCTCAGATGAAGAGTAGCCTTTAAACACATGAAAACTGTTCAACAGCACTGGTCATCTCAGAGACACAAACTAAAATAACACTGAGGTTCCATCTCACCCCAGAAAGAATAGCTACTATCAAGTAATCACCAAAAACAAATGCTGGCAGGGCTGTGGGGAAAAAGTAACTGTTCTCCACTTCTGTTGGAGTGTAGAATGGTACAGCCACTGTGGAAATCAGCATGGAGATTCCTCAAACGACTTAAACTAGAAGATCCATGTGATTCAGCTAGTCCTCTTATTCCCTAAAGGACTAAAAGCGTCCTACCACAAAAAATATGCACATCTATGTTTACAGCAGCACAGTTTTAAGTAGTTAAATCTTGGAAACATCTCAAATGTTCATCTACTGATGATAAAGAATTTTTTTTTTTAATAGAGTGGAGTAGTGCTCAGCCACAAAGGATAAATGAGACATTTCTATGTAAACAGATTCACCTTCAAACCATACTCTTTTTTATGTATTAGGTGCAGAGTCTGCAGGGTCTATAGAATCTCATTAAGTAGATTGGACTGGTAGTGATTCTCCTGTTTTCAGCCTCCCAAGCACTGGGAATACAGGTGCACACCACAACCAGTCTCAATCACCATCTCAGCACTCCCCAGGGTTGGGGCTGGCAGGGAAGTCCAGGGATCAAACCCTGGTCCTTGAGCTTTGCCTAAACAGGTGTTTTAGTCTGCTCATCTATGTGGCCCGCCCTGAAATCATAGTCTTAAATGAAATGAATTGCACACATGTACGTAAATATTGCATGATTTTTGTGGAATGAGAAACAAAAATGTAAATGAGGACCAAAATGAATAACAGATATTATGATAAAAGAAAATGTTCAGATGGAAATGGAAACTACTGAAGGGGGAGGAACAAAGAATAGAAGGAGAAAATGGAAGAAATGATGAGAAAATGCAAACAAAGTTTTGCAAATAATCTTAAGAGCGGTTCAAAGACGGGAGGGGAATGAACAAAGAATAATTGAGACATATTATGTACGAGTACAAATTCTCTATATGAATGCTATCAATTTGTATATCTCAAAATACCCATAAAATTAATTTTAAAAGAAATCAACCAATAACAAATGCTAGCAACGCTATGGGAATTAAGGAACCCTTATCCATTGCTGGTGGAAGTGTAAAGTGGTACAACTCTATGGAAATCAATATGGAGATAACTCACAAACCTACAACTTGAGGATCTAGTTCATAAAGGTCTTCCCTTTCCGAGTATCTTTCTGTAAGAGTTAAAAAATCATGATACAGTGATATGGAGTAACCACACCCACGTTTCGTTTTTTTTTTTTTTTTTTTTTTTTTTTTTTTTTTTTTTTTTTTTTTTTTTTTTTTTTGCAGAACCCAGGATGGAGCTCAGTCCCTTGTACTTGTCAGGAAAGCGCTTATTCTACTGAGCTATCTCACTGGCCCCAGCATACCCACATTTTTACTTCTGATTTTATAACAGCTAACTCTTAGAAACATCCCATATACCCATGCAAAGATGAATGGATAACTAAAATGTATTTATGTACAATGAAGTAGTATTCTATTGTAAAGAAGGATAAATTTGTGTCATTTGTAGATCGGTGAATGATTATTGAGACCATACATTTAAATGAAATACATCAGATAAGCACTGTTTCCCTTATGTGAGGACCCTAAAGGTTACATAAGGGGCATAGTGGAGGACAAATGTTGCAGAATAGAAAGCACATGTTCAAATGTGTAGAGGAAAGCCGCGCGTGGTGGAGCAGGCCTGTAATCCCAGCACTTGGGAGGCTGAGGCAGGAGGAGTGTTGTGAGTTCGAGACCAGCCTGGGCTACAAAGTGAGCTTAAGGCCAGCCTGAACTGCATAGTGAGACCCTGTCTCAAAAGGACAAAAAAAAAAAAAAATGTGTAGAGGAACAAAGGTGGACAAAGGGCAAAGTGAAGATTGGGAAAACAGAATGGAAGAAAAAATGTAAACAAAGGTTTTGTAAATGTGGAAAATACGAAGGCTTGAAGTGATGGGAGATGCAATTAGTGAGCGTGCAGTACTTACATTGGGAGGTTAATGGGGGAAAAAAGAAGCATTGTGCCATGATATAATATGCTATGTTATTTACAGGTATAAATTCTCTATGATGAATTTGTTGAATATATATGACAAGTATACACTTGTAAAAACAAAACTAAAGAAGGTAGAAGGCTCAGTAGAATAAGTGCTTCCCTAGCAAGCGGAAGGGACTGAGTTCAATCCAAGGTTATGCTAATAAATGAATAAATAACTAAACAAACAAATAAATAAAATTAAAGAATGAAATGTCAGAGAAAGACAAAATTCTGGAAATTAAGAAATAATATAATTAAAACATTTAAAGATTGGGGTAAATTTATCTTATTTATTGTATTATGTTATTTTAATCTTTGTGGCAAAGAAATGTGACATCAAAATTATAAAATGTATGGGTTGTTTTTAAAGATCTTGTAACCATTCTGCCATACATTTTAGTATCCTTTCAGGTAGAATACTCTTCTAGGTTGTAGCTTTGCAGGTTATAGTTCCCACATGACATAAATTTAACAAAATTAAAAAATTTTAAGAGAAAATAAAACAGCAACTGTTTCTGCATCTTCCTTGATTTTGTCCTTCTTATGGATTTATACATGATAGCTTGGGTCTTCATGCTGCTGATTCTTGCTGGTCTATTGAAAGAAGCAGCTAATGCTTAACTTTTTTTCTCCTGCTTTTTAATTTTTTATGTTTTTTATTTCAAATTTTTGTGTTTATATCTAGCAATCTAAATAAATAATTTGAAGACAATATTATAAAATATAAAAATCATTGTTGAAATTATTTTATTTTGTTTAGTGAAATTCTGCATCATTTTAAATATGTTTAACTCTTATTTGCTTTGAAATACATAAAATCAAACATCCGCAAATAACTAACATTTCTAGAACACTCAACAATAGCAGAATATATTTACAAATATAAACTGAACCTTGGACCATGCGACAAAATACAGCGTATTCTAACTCAAAAAAATTGTGTTTTTATGCAAGCAACCGGCATGAGACACATAGGGCCAACTCGCACAGAAACTTCCTGGAGCCCCTGCTACAAATCCCTCCAAGGGAGTGGGAATTTTCCCCACTCTCAGCATTCAGGTTATGTGAGTGTGTGGTGAGTCTCAGGGAGAGCACTTGGATGCTTCCCGTGTGTGCTCTACGCCACACAGAGCCTTAGGCCCCAAGACATCCTAGCCAGAGACCTGCCTGAGACACCTGAGACAGGTCTGTCTGGGAATTCCTTGGAGCACCTGCCCTCAAGCCCGCCACAGTAGCAAGAACTTCTGTGAAACTCTTGGCACTTGATCCAACCTTGCATGGCCTGGTGAGTGTGAGGGAAAGCTTCAGACCTACCTAATGCTCCCCAGACCAAGGACCTAACAGAGGGGAACCATAGGATCACAGTTATAGCCAAAGAGCTGCAGCAAAAAGAAACTGAACAAAACAGCTAGATCCAGGCCAGGCATAATGGATAATTTCGAACTTAAACAATTGGCACCTGAATCTCATTACGCTATGAGGTTGTAATTGCACCAAAGCTCTACACCATAGGTCAGAGGTCAGTGCTATACAAAATGAGAAAGACAAGGGGAAAAATGCAGTCTCAGGCCTCAAGCCCACTAATAAGTGCACAGGACACTAGCTAAGCTGAAATGATTGAATTAACAGAGACAGAAGCAAAGGACCAAGAGCAGAAAGGTATACAGGAACTCAGACCAGAGCTAACGCATGAAAGGAAAAAGAAATATTTAAATACATAGCATCTGAAGTAATGAATCAAATCCAGAAACAAATGCAGGAAACCCAATGACCATGCAGAACAAGTGCAGAGAACAGTATTCCAGCTGAATCATTTGAAGTAAAGGGGTCGCAAGCAAAGAACCAACAGCAGACAGGTAAAGAGGAACTCAAAGCAGAAATAATTTCTGAAATAAAAAAGAAATCTTTGAAATCATAACATCTCAAGTAAAGAATCAAATATGGAAATATATGGAGGAAACCCAATTTGGAAAAAAATTTGCAGAAAATGAATTAATAGGTATTCCTAAAGAAGACATTGATTAAAAAAAAACAAAAAAACAAAAAAAAACAAAACAAAACAAGAGATCAGAAATATGATGGATCCCTGGAATGAGAAACAGAGAAAAGAAATAGAACACATGATGCAGGGTCAAAGAGATATAGAAGAACTAAAAATATCAATCATGAGTCTGCAAAACCGTTTGAGTGAAAGCAAAGACATAGTTTCAGATCTTGAGGACACTGGTGTACTTAATGAAAAGATGAGAGGGTATCTCCAAAAACAATAAGAATGCACAAAAAAATAATCCATCACCTGCAAGATGATGCCAGGATGAACAATGTGAGAATAATTGATATAAATGAGAATGAAGGAGTCAATACAAATGATATAAAAAGAATATGGGCAGAAGTAATCACAGAAAATTTCCCAAATATGAGGAAACAATCCAACATTCATGTAACCAAAACATAAAGAATACCAAAGAACTGCAACCCAAGAAAAACACACTAAGACATATAATAGTCAAGATCCCAGAAATCCAACAAAAGAATAATATACTGAAAGCTGCTAGAGAGAAGAAGCAGATCACATTCAAAGGAAAAGCCATCAGAATTACAGCCGACTTCCTTACACAAACTATCAAGGCAAGGACAGCATGGAGCAGAGTTCTTCAAGTCCTACACGAAAACAAATTCCAGCCCAGACTATTATACCCTGCAAAATTCTCTTTCAAGCTTGATGGAGAAGTGAAATAATTCCATGAGGAAGAACAACCAAAAAATTTCATGATGACATAGCCATCCCTACACAACCTGCTGAAAGATGTTCCAGAGAGACACCACAATGACCAGAACTTCATGAAGGAGAATGGAAGGAACACACTAAACAGGATAAACAATTAAGCACAGGGTGAAAAGGAGTAAACAACAGCAGATAAATGTCATGACAATCACAAGTCAACACATTTCAGTTATAACCATCAATGTAAATGTACTCAATTCACAAATTAAGAGAAATAGACAGGCAGAGTACAATAGGAAACAAAATCCAGAAGTAGGTTGTATAGAAGAAACACCGTTAACTCAAAAAAAATTCATAGGTTGAAGGTCAAAGGAAAGAAAACAATACTACATGCCACAGTACCTCAAATAAGCAGAAGTAGCAATTATATTCTCAGACAGTCTCAACTAAAAACCAAGAAGGATCAAGTGACACAAAGAAGGCCACTATATGTTAGTTAGGGGAAAAATTTAAGTGGAAGAGATAACACTCATAAATACCTATGCACCAAACACAGGAGCACCCAACTATGTAAGACAAATCTTAATGGAAAAGAAAAACCTAATAACCAAGACCAAAATCTTATCAGGAGACCTCAACACTGCCTTGTCTCCAAAACATGGATCAAAAAGAAAAAAAGCAAGTAAAGAAGTAACAGAACTGAACCAGAGTTTGGAACAAATGAACCTGATAGACACACACAGAGTGTTCTACCCAAACACAGCTGAATATAAATTTTTTTTCAGCTGCACATGGGTCATTTTCCAAAATAGACCACGTACTATTCCAGAGGGCATGCATAAGTATATACAAGAAAATAGAAATTATCCCATGCATATTATCTGACCACAGTGCAACGAAACTGGAAATAAACAACAAAACAAACCAGAAAAACCCAATAAATTCAAGGAAATTAAATGAAACCCTACCTAGCCATCAATGGGTCACAGACGAAATTCAACAATATCTACAATTCAATGAGAATTCAACGACAAATTACTGGAATTTGTGGGACACAAAAAAAGCAGTTTTTAGAGGTAAAATATAATTATGAACGTACACATTAGGAAAACAAAATGGGAATAAAAAACACACTAGTGTTGCATCTGTGACATCTAGAAAAAGAAGAGCAAATGAAATGTACAGCATAAAGATGGGAAGAATTCATAAAGATTAGAGGAGAAATTAATTCAATTGAGATCAAGAAAACAGTTCAAAGAAAGCACAAATCAACAAGTTGGTTCTATGAAAGACTAAATAAAGTTGATAAGACTCTAGCCAACCTCATCAAAAAGAGGCAAAAGAAAATTCAAATACAGGCAATAAGGAATGAAAAGGGTGTAATCACCAGAGATGAAGTGGAAATTCAGCAGATGATCAGTTGTTACTTCGAGAATATTTGTGCTAACAGAATAGAAGACACAGAAGAAATGGACAGATTCCTTGAAAGGTACAAATTACCAAAACTGAACCAAGAAGGTATAACAACTCTCACTAAGCTAATAACAGCAAATGAAATATGAACCATAGTAAAAAGCCTACCGACAAAGAAAAGTACAGGGCCTGATGGATTCACATCTGAATTCTATAAGAAATTTATACAAGATATAATCCTGACACTCCACAAACTCTTCAATGAAATTGAAAAGGAAGCAGTCCTCCCAAAATCATTTCTGGAGGCAAGTGTTATACTGATTCCAAAAGCAGGGAAAGACACAACCAAGAAGGAGAACTACAGGCCAATCTCCCTCATGAACATAGATGCAAAAATACTCAATAAAAATCTAACAAATATAATACAGAAAATCACGGAGAAGAACATACACCATGACCAGGTAGGATTCATTCCAGGGATGCAAGTATGTTTCAGTATTTGAAAGTCTCTAAATGTAATACACTATGTTAATAGACTGAAATCTAAGAATCATGTGATCATCTCAATTGATGCAGAAAAATTTTGAAGAAGTCCAACAGTCATTCATGATCAAAGTCCTACAGAAACTTGGAATAAATGGACTCTGCCTCAACATGATGAAAGGGAATTATGAAAACCCAACAGCTGACATAATTCTAAACGGGGAAAATCTAGTCTTTTTCTTTAGATAAGATACAAGACAAGGATGACGTCTATCACCGCTCCTATTCAATATAGTCTTGGAATCATTACCTACAGATATTAGAAAAGAAAGACAAGTAAAAGGAATAAGAATAGGTAGAGAAGAAGTTAAATTATCACTGTTTTCAGAACACATGATACTTTACTTGGAAGACCCCAATAATTCCTACTAGAAACTAATAGAATTGATATGGAAATTCAGTAGCATAGCAGGATACAAAGTCAATATTCAAAAGTCAATAGCATTCCTCTACACAGATAACAAACACACTGAGAAGGAAATTACAGAAACAATAACTTTTACAATAGCACTGTGGAAAATGAAATACATTGGAATTCACTAAACCAAGGAAATCAAAGATCTTTTCACAGAAAATTACAACATCCTAAGAAAAGAGACTACAGAAGATTTTCGAAAATGGAGAGATATTCCACGCTCCTAGATAGGAAGAACCAACATCTTGAACATGGCGATTTTCCCAAAATTGTTGTACAAATTTAATGGAATCACTATCAAACTGCCATCAACATACCTCCCAGACATAGAGAAATGATTCCTAAAATTTATTTGGAAGCAGAAAAGACCTAGAATAGTAAAGACAATCCTGACCAACAAAGACAAGTCAGGAGGCATCACAATTCCTGACTTCAAATTATACTACAAACCCACAGTGATAAAATCAACATGGTTATAGCAACGAACTCAACCTGAGACTATCAAATACATTAGAAGATGCAGAGGCCTCCACAAACACTCTCACCCACCTGATCTTTAACAAAATCACTTAACAAGCTTTCTGGAAGAGAGATAGCCTCTTTAACAAATGGTGCTGGAAATACTGGCTTTCTATATGCTGAAAACTAAAACTTGACACAGCGTTATCACCATGCACTAAGCTAAAATCAAAATGGTTTACAGATCTAAACATTAAAACATAAACACACAAATTCCTAGATGAGAAAGCAGGAGGAACTCCTGAGTACATAGGCATAGGCAAAGTGTTCATGAAGAAGCATGTATTCGCAAAGGAAACTCTTAAAGAATCACCAACTGGGATCAATACTTCTTCATGAGATTCTGCACTTCAAAAGATATTATCAAGAAAGTGAACAGACAGCCCACAAATTTTGAAAAAGTCCTAACTAGTAACCAAACAGGCAAAGGGCTTCTCTCTAGAATATACAAAGAACTATGATATATTAGAGCCCTTAAATTTAAAGACCGAATCCGGAAATAGGCATCTGAGATGAATACACACTTCTCAGAGGGTGAAATTAAAGAGGCAAATAAATATATGAAAAAATGCTCCACATCGCTAGACATTCGTGAAATGCAAATAAAAACAACACTGAGATACCATCTCACTCCAGAAACAATGGCTATCATAAGGAAATCAACCAACAACAAATGTTGGAGAGGTTGTCGGGAAAAGGGAACACTTCTCCACTGCTGGTGGGAATGTAGACTGGTGCAACCATTGTGGAGGTCAGTGTGGAAACTCCTCAAAACAGTGGGACTAGAAATCCCATTCAAGCCGGCTATCCCCCTACCGGGAATTTTCCCAAAGGATCTGAAATCATTGTATCATAGTGATATATATGTACCTATGTTTATAGTAGCACAATGTGTGATAGCAAAATCTTGGAAACAACCAAGACGTCCATCACATGAGGATTGGTTGAAAAAGATGTGGTATTTCTATATAATGGAGTATTGCTCAGCTATTAAGAATGATAAGTTTGAAGAATTTATACTGAAGTGGATGCCATTGAACATATACTCATAAGTGAAATAAACAAGATACACATGTGTAAATATCGTATAGTCTCCCTAGTATAACAAGCGAATAGCAGAAATACAAAAGGAAACGTACAACAACAACTAAAATCAATTGAGTCAGATAAGGCAAAGTGAATGGCATATACTGCAGGATACCAATCACCTTTCCTGCTGGATGGTTAACAACCTAAGTGCACAAATCAGAGTTGGAGAAATAGAAGAGCCAGAAGGCCAGCCAACATTTTGGCCCTAGCCTTTCAAGGTCAGCAAAGACTAAGGACATAGGTGAGTCTGTAATGTAACATCATGAAACTCAGTTGAGCCCCAAATTTTCTGAACAAGGCGATTATGGAGCCACAGAGGAAAGAGAATGATGATTTATTGTGCTCCTGGTGATAGTCACATGGAGAGAAAAGTTTCTCTCAGGTACTCACACAGAGAAAACTGGTAAACATTGGCCGTGATTCATCTACATGCATGACACAAAGTATCTACAGATTAAGGGACAGGATTGCAAGAAAAACAATGAGCGAACTTCACTGATCTCGGCAGAAATGAAAGCTACATCTTTTGGTATATAGGTCTTCCTCTATCTAGGTCTTAACGATCCAGCAGAAAAGTATTAAATGAGGCATATAACGTGGAGCCATAACAATAATTTGAGGCATAAAGATCTACAGTCAACAACTTCTTCAAATAATTCACTATTATTTTGGACTGCTGGACTGTGTTGGATTGTATCACCAAGCTCAGGCACCTAAATTGGTTTAATGACAATGGTGTGCCCGTCTTTGAAAGGTCTAGAGGGAAAGAATGGATATACAAATGAAGTATCGTGATGTGTGTGTATAAACATTACAATTAGGATCAATATTCTGTGATCTTCATAATTCTATATGAAGCAAGATTTGCACTAATATTGATTGGACAACATATTATGTCGGCTTCTAGTACTATGGACAACCACTAGGAAAATATCTGGGTAAAAAGTATTAATTATTGAATCTGTGATATAATTCATGTATACAAAATAAGAAGTAAACAGCTACACTGTCTTAATTCAATCATTAGTGACATCTGGTATAGTAATTTCTTTAAGTATACTATCATCTGTGCACCTTGTAGGATACAAAAACATTATAAAATCCGTTTGCAATGTATTAATTTATCGAATCTATCCTGTTACTTTCTCTTAAAATTGTCTCATTGCTTTTTGTTCTTCAATAAAATAAATTAAAATAAACATTGATAATTACACAATGTACATATATCAAAATGTCACACTACATAATGTAAATATTTACAGTTACTAAATGTAAATCAAAGAAAATAAATATTTCATTAGTGAAGAAATGATGACTGTTTTTCTTTTTTTAGTTTTTTTTGTTTTAATGAGGTAGAAATATCAATGAGACAGTTTTAAAATACCTTGACAAGATGGATTTGCTAAATTAATACACTGCAAACTCTTTTCATAATGTTTTGGTATCATAGAAGGTGCATACATGATATTATACTTACAGACATTATCATAGCATATGACTCTTATAAGTAAAGAAAGAGAGTGTAGCTATTTGCATATCTTATTTTTTATATCTGAATTACATCAAAAATTCAATAATTAATACATTCTAACTCATTATTTTCCTAGTGGTTGTCCACAGTACTAGAAGCTGACATAATATCCTGTAAAACCACCATTAGGGCAAACCTTGCCTCTCATGGGATTACGTAGAAGCACAGCGTTATCTATCCCCAATGTACTGCCTATACAAACACACCATGATTCTTCCTTTTTGTCTACAACTGTTAAAGTTGGGCACTCCATTGTCATTCAACTAACTTAGGAGCTTAAACTGGACGACACAATCCAACACAGTCCAGCAATCCACTACAATAATGAGTTATCCAAAGAAGTTGTCAACCATACCCATTTACAGTGCAACTTTATATTATGGGCCCGCGATGTATACTTCATTTTTACACTTTTCTCCTGGATGGTTAAGACCTAGATAGAGCAAGACTTATATACCAACACATGTACTTTATGTTTCTTATGAGGTCAGTGAAGTCCCCTCAGCGTTTATCTTCTAGTCCTGTACCTCATTCTGTACATCCTTCGTCTGTGTAATCCATGTGGATGACTCACGGCCAATGTTTCTCCAGTTTGCTCTCTGTGAGAGACTGAGAGAAAGTTTTCTCTCCATGTGACTCTCCCCAGGCACACTATAGAACTTCAATCTCCTCTGTGACTCCATACACTGCTTGTTTAAAAAATTTGGAGTTCAACTGAGTTTCATGATGTTGCAGTACAGTATCTCCTATGTCCTTAGTCTTCGCCGACCTTGGATGGCTAGGGCCAAAATGTGGGCTGGCCTTGTGGTTCTTCAAGTTTTCTGACTTTGATCTCTGAACTTAGGTCGTTAACCATCCAGAAGAAAAGCTCATTAGTATCCTGCAGCATATGGCATTCACTTTGCCTTATCTGACTCAATTGATTTTAGTTGTTGTTTTACGTTTCCTTTTGCATTTCTCCTTTTTGCTTGTAATACTAGTGGGACTATATGGTATTTACACATGTGTGACTTTACCTTAGTGCATGGTGATAGAGCTGGATCAAGTTTTAGTTTTCGGCATGTAGAAAGCCATGTTTTGCAGCACCATTTGTTAAAGGGATTATTTTTTTCCCAGTGAGCTTGTGTATCCCCTTTGTCGAAGATCAGATGGCTGAGTGTTATTGTAGATGCCTCTGCATCTTCTAATCTATTCCACTAATCCTGAGGTCCATTTTGTTGCCAATACCACGTTGATTTTATCACAATAGCTTTGTAGTATAATTTCAAGTCAAGGATTGCGATGCCTCCTGCCTTGTCTTTACTGGCCAAGATTACATCTGCTATTCTAGGTTGTTTATACTTCCAAATAGATTTTAGGAATGATTTCTCTATGTCTGGGAGATATGTTGGTGACAGTTTGATAGGGATTGTATTAAATCTGTACAGAAATTTTGGGAGCAAAGCCATCTTCACGATGTTGGTTCTTCCTATTCAGGAGCATGCAATATCTTTCCATTTTCTGAAATCCTCTATAATCTCTTTGCTTAGGGTGTTGTAATTTTCCATGAAAAGATCTTTGACTTCCTTGGTTAAGTGAATCCCAAGGTATTTCATTTTCCGCGATGCTATTGTAAAAGACACTGTTTCTATTGTTTCCATTTCAGTGTGTTTGTTATCTGTATAGAGGAATGCTATTGACTTCTGCATATTGATTTTGTATCCTGCTATGCTACTGAATTTCCCTATCAGTTCTAGTAGTTTCTTGGTGGAATTTTTGGGGTCTTCCAAGTAAAGTATCACGTCATCTGCAAATAGTGATAATTTAACTTCTTCTTTACCGATTCTTATTCCTTTTATTTCTCCCTCTTTTCTAATGGCTGTTGCTAAGGATTCCAACACTATATTGAATAGGAGGGGTGATAGAGGACATTCTTGTCTTGTACCTGATTTAAGAGTATAAGATTTCAGTTTTTCCCCATTTAGGATTATATGAGCTTTTGGGTTGTCATAGCTGGCTTTTATCAAGTTAAGATAGAGTCCATCTATTCCAATTTTCTGTAGGATCTTGAACATGAATGAGTGTTGGACTTTGTCAAAGGCTTTCTCTGCATCAATTGAGATGATCATGTGGTTTTTAAGATTTCAGTCTATTAATATAGTGTATTACATTTATAGATTTTCGAATATTGAACCATCCTTGCATCCCTGGGATGAATCCTACCTGGTCATGGTGTATGATCTTCTTGATGATTTGGTCTATTCTACTTGCCAGGATTTTGTTGAGTATTTTTGCGTCTACGTTCATGAGGGAGATTGGCCTGTAGTTCTCCTTTTTGGTTGCGTCTTTACCTGGTTTTGGAATGAGTATTATACTTGCCTCCAGAAATGATTTTGGGAGGACTTTTTCCTTTTCGACTTCGTGGAAGAGTTTGTGGAGTGTGGGGATTATATCTTCTATAAATTTCTTGTAGAATTCAGCTGTGAATCCATCAGGCCCT
>PVKA01048323.1:0-13890 GCA_004027165.1 Ctenomys sociabilis
AAGCTTGTGCTTACCAGCAGGTGCTAAAGCTACTGAGCTACTCCCCAGCCCAGAAAATACTAATTGCTTTGTCTGAAATTTATATCATTGGACCAGTGTCTCTCTAGGCTCCCTAATGCTCAACTTTTGGTAACTAGCTTTCTGGTCTCTGCCCTAATGAGTTTGACTGTTTCAGGCTATACCTATTCCTTTCATATTGTGGCCCATGAGGCATTCCACATGATAGCTATGTATCTAAAACATTAAAAAATACCCATGCATAGCTTGCATGTGAGGTTCTATACTGACATTATCTATGGTCCATAAGTACAAAATGTTAAAGAAAGCCTCCAAATTTATCATTATGAATAAATAAAATGTTATTTCATATAATAATTATGAATGAAGAATTGCACATGAAACACCATGAATGAATCTTAAAAGCAGAAGATTACACAGTATATAATTCCATTCAGGAAATACCCAGATTCAGGGAAACCTATAGAGACAAACATTAAATTGCTTTTGCTTTGGGCTCTTGGATGTGAAGGGAGATGAGAGCAAAAAGGGTTGGACTTATTTTTAGTTTGTGAGAATAATATTAATTATGATAATGCTTGATGATGTGTGAATATGCCAAAAGCCACTGAATTGTATAATTCAAAATGATTACAGTACATTTATGATATAACGTGAATATTTAGGTGTTTATATCATAGACATTTGCAAAAAGGTCTCCTAGACTCAGAGACTTTGATAAATACATTTCAGATTCTAGCCTCTTTATAGTAAAAATTGGCAACTTTTTAGGCACTCTAGATATCTTAGGGAAACTATTTAAATATTTGAAGTGATCCTCCAAAAAATGTATAGTTAAGCATAGTTTTCTGTGTAATTTAAAAAATATATATATTTGGTACAGAGGGCCAAAAGATAGCTCAGTAGAATAAGCGCCTGCTTGGCAAACACATGGTCCTGAGTTCAATCTTTGGTACTGAAAAACAAAACAAAACAAAAAATTAAGGGCCAACCAAATAGACCAGCAGATAAAAGCACTTGCAAGGAGGCTCAGAGGCCTGGGATTCCATCCCTGGGCCTGTCGTGCAAGCCCACCCATGGTGCTGTGTACCTGTAATCCCAGCTCTTGGAAGGCCGTAAATAGCTGGATCACTACGAGTCCTAGCTAGTAGTGAGACCCTGAGCACTCTGCAAACCCTTCCCTAAAAATACATTATATATATATATATATAGTCCACTGAGCTATTGCATCAGCCCTGCATTTAATTTGGTGTACTATTTAAGAAACCAATTTTCAAGCAGACAAAAATATAGGACTTTCATTTATTTCTCATGAAAATACGTTTCCACAGCCTGGAAAAATGTAATTTAATAGTGTACAAAATTATTAAAGAAAAAATAATGGAGACAAAGAAATAAAAACCCAAGTAAATATTGATTTGGCTACACTGACACACATCTTTGGTTATGCATGATGTAAAATTGATAGTAAAAGAAATAGAATTTATTACTACACTTTTTGGTCTAGAATCAATACATAGATATTTCTAGAACATTGACAAAGAAGCAGTTTTTCAGTGTCAGAGGAAACTGCACAAATGTTTGATTTGCTGGCTTGTGGAAACCTGGTGATCATTCATATGTTTTCTGTACTTACATGTTTTTGTGGGAGAGGAGGCCCAGACTGTTGATCAAGGAATAGCAGAGAGGGAGAGAGAGAGAGAGAGAGAGAGAGAGAGAGAGAGAGAGAGAGAGAGAGAGAGAGAGAGAGAGAGAGAGAGAAACATTTTTCCTAATTTCTAAAATTTTTAAATAATTCTTTTATCATGATCTATTATTACAAGCTGAAAGTAACAGACTCTTCCTCTTTTTGGTAAATATTTCCTCAACTCCTCACATTATCACTCTATTTTTCCATACTATTTGCTAGATGCATAGTATGTATGAGTAGCAATAAGTAATTGGCTTGATCTCACATGTCTTTTTCACAGTGGTATGTGAAAGACAGGCATCAACAGAAGATACTTTGATTTTACTACTCCAAAATATAGTGTTGCAGTAACAGTTATATAATCTTGATTATACTTCAAGGATTATAATTCTAAAATATGGCTAAATAGCTGTAATACATTGTTGAAAATTAGATTTCAGAGTGCCAACTATGTTGACTATTTTAAGCAAATATTCCTTCTCCAAACTTTACACGGAAATTAAAAAATGGAGAGCAAAACACATAATTGTACTTTGCAAATTGAACATACTTAGTATATAAAGTATAATTTTTCTTCTTGGAGTGTGGCACAGCTCACTGATTCACAACCTATTAACTTATTGGTTTATTTTTTAATATGTAAAACTTGATCTCATCCAAAAGGCTGAGACCCACATGTTTGCATTACTTAACTTTAGTTTATTTCAAATAAATGGGAATTCCCATGTATCTCAAAGTAAAACAGGGAAAGCTGAATTTTATGGAATGAACCAAGACTACCTTTTCAAGAATGGGAAGCAGACAAATGGAATGTATGCTTGGGATGAATCAAATAAAAGAAGTACAAAGACGGGGAAGTACCATATATTTGTGGCAGAAAATGAGGAGAGGCAACATCTGGAATCCGTGGTTGTTGGGCATGCTGGCACATCTCTCTGCAATCCCAGCACTCAGGAGGCTGAGGCAGGATTGCTGTGAGTTCGAGGTCAGCCTAGGCTCCATAGTGAATTCTAGGCTAGACTGGGCTACACATGCGAAAAAAACAAAAGAAGAAAAGAACACAAAGAAAATAGACTAAAACACAATATTTATCTAATTGAGATGTGGGGAAAGGATTTTTTATTGTAGTTGGTTGCTAGAGGGTCTCATTACAGAGCTCTGACTCATAGTGATCCTCCTGTTTTCAGCCTCCTCAGTCTGGAATTACAGGTGCCACTATACCTGGACTCTGTGGCAGGCTCAGTTTGCCATGGGGTGGGGCTGGGGATGAAACTGGGCTGTTTGTGCTTGCTAAGCTTTCCTAAGAAGCCAACTTTAGTCCTCTGAGCTATCTCACCAGCTCGGGAAAAGGTTTTAAATATAATTTATGATAAGATTAAAAAGAACTTTACAAATAAGACTACAAAATTTGATCTGTAGGCAAAAATATATATATTGCCATTGTTCTAAAATATGACTGGAGCACCTTTAACTAGCAAATAATTTAAAGAGTGAACTGGACTCTATTATCTTTCTACAAACATCTTACTCTCTATAAAGACAATAAGCACTGAAAAGGACTTCAGGGTCTGCAAGCTACCTCAGCAATCTAAAGTGCCTGCTTAGGCAAGCTTAGGCAGTCACAGGAGACCATGGTTCAAACCCTGGCACTACATGCCACGCTAGCCCAGCCCTTACGGCAGGCTGAGCAGGCCAGAATAAAAAAAAAGACTGAATTTCTTGTTCTTAAATATCATACTGAATAATAAAATGAATTAATGTAGATGAAGAAAAGTAGAATAGATTATTAACAATAGTTAATGGTGATTCATGCATGTAGGACAATATTCAACAGAGCAGAAATGAGTGTGTCATGTAAAATCTCAGTGGGAGTTGCTATTGTATTCATTTTATTTATTCATTTTGTAGAGAGAAATTGGAATGTAAATTAGAGATTTTACTAAGACTGCTTGAGTGTGACCCAAGTTTTTCTTTAATACCTGAAGAATTAAAAGATTAAAATACTTCTACGTGGAATTTAGAAAACAAGGGAAACTCTAACCCTATAATTAAAACACTTAAAATGATAAATTGGTAAAATATCTAAATATTCATTCTTGGCATACTATGCTATTTAATTTTGTTTTCTTTAATATTCATCCTTAAAAGTAATCCAAAATATAATTGCAGACTGATTAAGCATGTTAGAATGCAATAGAGCAGAATCTTTTAGGAAATATATATATATATATATATATATATATATATATAGTATTTATATGTATATATATATTTATATATAAATACTATATATATATATATATACATATATAGTATTTATATATAAATATAAAGCAAAGTAAATACTATATATTTGCTTGACTAATTCTCAGAATTACTGAAATTGGACACATAGATACTCAGGACATAAAGCTCATGTATTTTAAGCTGGAGCTATGGATAAGCCGTAAAATGAGCAGCACAAGGGCTTTTATAGTGAGGTCATTTACAACACTGGAATAGGACTAGAGATTCCACTCGAATCGCGCGGCACGAAGGCTAGCAAAGCCCCAGGCTAACGCCACACCAGTCCCTGAAGGGGCGTGGTAAACTCACAGGGAGAGTGGCTGTAAGCAGAGGGCATCCCCAAGCGGACTCGGCCTGTAGGAGCACAGCAGGCGCCTGTGCCAACAAAACGGATGCCCTCAAGAGGGAGGGATGTGGTTCTCTTCCTGTGACCTGAATCCATGAGCCTGACTGAGTCGGCATTCTTTTAGGTTTAGACCCAACATAAGAGAAAGTCTTTCATTTCTTACTTCGGTCAGGTATAATTTTTCTGTTGCTTAAGATAAAATATAAATATGATTCTCACCTGTCCACTAAGAACAGTAGCTATCATTCTTAGTACAAAATAGATTCCATAGGCTAATCCAATCAGCAAGTCAAATCTGACCCCTTTGTATTTTTAAAATAAAGTTTTATTGATATTATTCACAAAATATTACGGTTACAGTGCAAAGTTATCAGTTGCTGCTGTTGAGAACTTGCAACAGAAATTATATTACCCACGAGTTTGCAAACCTAAACTATTTACTATTTGGCTATGCTCATGAAAAACGTGTTTCATAATCAGTTATTTATTGGAAACACAATTCATACTTTAGAAATATGTTGCCTTTAAGCCTCTGGATATATATATATATATATATATATATATATATATATATATTTGTATATACATATATATACATATGTATATATATTTGTATATATGTATACACATATGTATATATATTTGTATATATATATTGCTTGAGACTTGTCTTTTCAATATTATACTTAGAAACTGCTAAGGGCAATGTGTTAAGTGATGAATACATAATGTGTTATCACAGTTGTACTGCAGACCCTCAGCATAGCTTTCCTTTACTGTACTGAGTCATGCAAACTAGCAGGAAGAGACAAGAACAAAAGGTTGTATTTGAAATTGCTTGATTTTCTAATCTTACTGAGTGGAAACAAACAACCTAGGTGTAGATTATTATTTCCTAAATTGACATTTTGAAAATATAAATATGAAAATGTATATCCTTCATAAAACTATTTTCATATTTTTATAGTTGGAAATAAATAGTTATTAAACATACAAAATGCACATACACACATAGGAGAAATGATATACTTTATATCAATCTTATTAAATAAATGAAAATTGATTGAGAGAAATAAAAAGCAAAAATTTGCAGTGAATTGCTTTTTCTAAAGAGAAAATTTGACTTATATTTAAAATTTTAAAAATGTTAAACATCTTTTTCTCTGTGCAAATGTGGCAGAACATCTTTGACTTAACTATGTGATCATCATTTTATTAATGTCTATAATGTGCAACATTTTTCCTGGAGTGTGTACGTGAGCTAGGAAATAAAACGAACTGTGTTATAACTTTGTATACAATAGAAAAGCATAGACTCAGTGTATTATCTCCTACTTGAAATTATGAAAATTTCAGTCCCCATAGAATTAAAAATGTCAAGATTTGAGAATGCCAAGATACTTCTCTAAAAGGGTCTTGAAGGGCAAATTATTAATGTTAATCTTTGCAAAGTCATCAGAAGAAAATGTTTCAGCTTATGGATGGAAGTGTCACACTAGTATATATTTAAAAGAAGTAGAAAACTAGAACTAGTTCTTCTATGGCTTTTTCATTATCCTTCAGCAAATGTGTATCAAAAAACACATAAAATTCAAATCACCATCCATTAGTAAAGTGAGGCAGATTGTCCACATATGACTAAATCATACTTTCTCTCTTATGAAAAGTTTAAAATGATAAAAGAGCAAATATCCCAGAATGTATCTGTGTGAAAAGATGTAAGAATCTGAGTCTATAATGAGGTGCAAAACTAGAGATAAAACTAATAATTTCTAAAAATATTAGAGTAACACTGTTAAATCTACATTGTTTCCCTATTGACTTGTTTGCTTTTCTTTGATAGATGAGGTTTACTTTTTTATTTTTGGTGCCAAGGACTGAACCCAGGGCTTCCAGCGTGCAGCGTGAGAGTTCTACTGCTGAGCCAACTCCCCAGCCTCATCTCATTCACAGTAATAGGAATTCAAAACATGACTACCAATGGAGGCATATGAATCAATTTTAATATATATTTCATTTTGGTTGCATTTCGTTAGTATTTGAATTTTATAAATTAGAGAAAATTAAAGAAATAATTGTAGTAAACAAATAGTAATGGTAAGAAAGAAGTAAACTTAATTAACCATACCTTCTCCACTGTTGGTGGGAGTGCCAGCTGCTATAGCCATTACGGAAATCAGTATAGAGATTCCTCAAAGAGCTAGGATTGGAGGCCCTATTCCAGCCACCCATTCCCATCCAAGGTGTTTTCCCAAAGACACTGAAGTCAGACCACAGGGATATATACGCACCACATTTACAGCAGCACAATTTGTCATAGCTAAATCTTGGAAACAACACAAATGCTCAGCAACGGAGGAACAGATTAAAGAGATGTGGTATTTTTATATATTTTTATACAATGGAATATTATTCAGCTATAAAAAGGATAAACTCAAGGTTTTTGTAGATAAATGGATACGACTAAAGTGTGTATTGGTAAGTGAAATAAATCAGACCCTCATGTGCAAACTTTGCATTATCTCTCTAGTGTGAGGACCTGAAAGGTATAGTAAATACTGTGAAAGGGGAAGAATTTGTTCAGTGGAAAGGAAAACTGAGATGAGTAAAAACATAGATATAGAGGTGAGATAGGTTGGATAAGTGCATGGTCAATTTCTGCTGATGTTATGAAAGGACCAGTTAGTGCTTAAAATTATTTTCTTTTTGTTCTTATTTTTATCTTTTTAATTTCTTGTAACTTTGCTGTTGTTTTGTTTTTTTTTAACCAATATTGCACACTTTTATCTGGTATCCTGATCACTTAATTTGAAGATGATATCGTGTAATACAACAACAATTGTTGAATTCCTATTATTTTGTTGAATGAAATTTTTTATTTCTCCCAATTTTGTTTTACTATTTTGTGTTCTTCACAAAATAAAAAGGAAAGTTGAAGTAGTTGTTGAAAAATTAGCAGAGTAAAAATTCAATATGGTCTGAAGTGTTCACTGCAGAAATTAAACAACACACATACACACACACACAAGCATACTCCAAAATTAAACCATTTTATGAACCTTAAAATTTATTTTATTTGGGAATAAGGAAATGAAGCTTATTAAAACTACATTCAACATATACAATAAAAACCAAAAAAGAATATCAGAAGGATATTCTGGTGAGGTTACTGATGTCACTGAAACTTTATTTTAATGAAAGATAATTGCAAAAAACATATTCAAAGAAGTGAATAGGCTGAGATTGTAATGAAAAAGAAGCTACATTTGCATAATAATAACTGTATTTTACCTTCACATTAAAAAAGAAAAGCTCATCATTTAACTATAATGAAGGACATTACAAATATGTAGAATTAGTCAGTATTTAAATGTCTTTTTTACTGATAAGGAGTCCTTTTATCCTACACCATTATTTGTCAAGAAGAATTTAAGAACATTGTGACTTTAAAAACTGCATCAGCAGAGGAATGAAAGAGAGAAAAATATGATCCAGAAATACAGTATTTGGTAACTGTCTTTTTCTCAAAAGAAAGGGGCTTTGTAAGTGAATCTTTACATGATTCATTCAGTAAAATTTCTAACAAGAAGGCAGAATTCAAGTGCCTTATGTATAGGTTTCTGGTTAACTTAGCTACAAAATCTTCACAGCACTTACTTCAACCTTAATACTTATAAAATGAGCTAGTTTTTTGAATGTGAAATATGAAAAGACATCCAGAATACATCAATCGACCCAATAAGAAGCAGAACAATTTGTAGTGTATAATTTCAGTTAAATTTAAATAAAAAGTTTCAAAACTGTAGATAATAGATGACCATGATGGTGCAAGAAGTGGCCAAAACAGAAGAGTTACCAAGGGAGTTTAGTTCAGTATTAAGCAGAATTTAAATGAAGATGTACTAATTCATGATATGAGGCAAAAGGAGTATTTTATACTGTTATAGGCTTTTATCCTCCTTCCCCAAAGTGTAGTTGAAACAGGATTGCCTAATCCCTTGGTACATTATTAATTAGTATATTTTATTTGTCCTAGCCATAGGAGAACTCTTGTCTTGATATTATATGTGTATTTTACATTTCAAAAATGGCTAAATGACTCTGGGTAATTAGCTTACCATACAGATCTGGGCACCCAGCCCACCTCATATATAGTACTTCCAGCTTGTGTTCGAATTCTAGGTATAGCTTGCAAAGAGGAATCCAAGGGCCTGGCCCATTGTGCTATATGAACTGAAGCACGCGAAACCTGACAATTGGCCTGATCACAGTTGGAGACAGGTATTACACTGAAATCAGAAAGGCCCATCTAAAAAAGATAATGATAGCCCAGTCTCCTTGATGAACATAGAGGCAAAAATACTCAACTAAATACAAGAAAATAGAGTACAGCAAATCATCAAGTAACCAGGTGGGAGAGATGCAGGAATGGTTCAACGTACAAAAACTAATTGACGTAATATACCATGTCAAATGAGTCAAAGACAGTAAGCACATAATAATCTCACTGAACAAATAAAAACTTTTGATAAAGTCCAATACTCATTCATAACAAAAATCATAGAGAAGAGGCTGCAGAGATACCTTAGTGGCATAAGCACCTGCCTGGCCAGATCAGGGTCACAAGTTCTATTCCACGTTTTGAAAATAAAAGTGCAGAAAATTGGAACAGATAACCATTATGTCAATCTGATAAAATCCATCTATGAAAAACCAAGAGCCAACTTCATTATAAAGGAACAAAAGTGAAAGCTTTCACTCTAAAATCAGCGCAAGTCAAGGATGTCTTCTATCAACACTCTTATTTAATATAGTTGTGGAAACATTAACCAGAGCAACTGGAAAAGAGACATAAAAAGAATAGGAATTGGAAAGGAAGAAGTTCAATTATCTTTATTTTCAGATGACTTAATACTCTAAAAGGAAGTCCCAAGAGACTTCTAGAATCAATAGACAAATTCATTAGCAAAGCAACATACCAAGTCAACACTCAAAAATCCATATAATTTCTCTGCACAAACAACAGAATTCATTACGACAAAAAACAGGGAAACAAATTGTTCATCATAGTACCCAAAAACTTTAGTGCTTTGGAAATAATCTACAAAAGAAGAAAGTAAATCTATACAATGAAAGTTATAATACTCTGAAAAAAAAAAGATCAAAGAAGATTTCAGAAAATGAAAAGGTGTTCCTTGCTCATGGATAGGTAGAACCAAAATTGCTAAAATGGTTATAGTATCAAATCTGCTATATAGACTTAAACAGTCTCTATCAAAATACCATCAGTATGCTTCACATTCCCAGAGAAAACACACTAAATTTTATTTGGAGCCAGAAAAGACCTAGAGTAGCAAAGGTAATCCTGCCCAACAAAGGCAAGGCAGGAGACATTACAATCCCTCAACTGAAATTATATTACAAATGTATGTGATAAAATCACCATGGTACTGGCAAAAAATGGACCTGAGAATTATTGGAGCAGATTAGCAGATGAAGATACAACTGAACACACACTCAGAGGGCCAGACAGATAGCTCCACAGACTAAAGTGCCTGCTTAGGAAGAGTGCAACAACCAAGGTTCAATCCCAGTATGCTGTGCCAGCCCCGTCCGTGGGTCACACTGAGAGAGCGATTAAGACTGGGTGTGGTGGCTAGCACCTGTAATCCCATTGCTTGGGAAGCTGAAAACAGAATCACTAGAGTACAATCTATGTAGTGAAACTCTGCGGACCCTGTACTATATATATTAAAACAAAACAAAACAAAACAAACCCACTTAGCCACCTTTATCTTTGACAAAGGAGTCAAACACATTCACTGGAAGAAAGATAGCCTCTTTAGCAAATGGTGTGGAAAACTGGCTTTCCACATAGCAAAAACTAAAACTAGATCTATAGCTAATACCATGCACTAAGCTAACATCAATATGGATTAAAGATCTAAATTTTTAATCAGAAGTACTAAACCTACAGAAGGGAAAGTAGATAGATTGCTTGAAGACATAGCAGTAGGAAGGGGGTTCGAGAAGGAAGCCTAAACTGTGAAGCAGGAAATGCTTCAAAGAATTAACAAATAAGATCGCATATTATTGAAAAGTACTTGGCACATCAAAAGATATCAACAGAGTGAAAAGACAATACACAAATTAGGAAAAATGTTAACCAACAGTCATGCAGACAAAGAACTTCTATCTAGAATATATAAAGAATTAAAAAAATAGGCTTCCAAAATCCAAAGACCCAATCCAAAACTGAGATGCATAAACAATGCTCAAAGGATAAAACACGAATGAGAATAAATATATGAGAAAATGTTCAATAGCACTTCTCATTTGAAAAATGCAAACTACTGGGATTCCATCTCACCCTAGAAAGAAAGGCTATAGTCAAGACTTCAACTAACAACAACTGCTGGATAGGAACGGGGAAAAAAGAAACCTTTTCCACTGTTGGTGGGAGTGTAGACCTTTATGTAAATCAGTGAGAAGATGACTCAGAAAACTAGGATTAGATGTTCCACTTGGCCAGATACGCCCCTCAAGGTGTTTTTTTTTTTTTTTTCTGGAAAAATTAAGAATGTACCACAGCATTATATGTACATTCATATTTACAGCTGAAGGATTTATCATAGCTTAATCCTGGAAAGCAACCCAAATGCCCATCAGCTGTGGAATAATGGAGTGTTATGTAGTTCTAAAGCAAGATAAATTTGTGGCTTTTATAGGTCAATGGATGCTCCTAGAGGTTATATTAATAAATTAAACAAGACAGACCCACATGTGTTAACATCATATTGTTTGTAAGTGTAAGAACAGAAAAGAATAAATAAAATCCAAAAGGCACAATAAATATAGCAACAGGGAAAGAAAGTGATGAAAAGGAAAGAACAATTGGGATGAGAGAAAGGAGAAAAAAAGGTTAAAACTGGAAGGGATAAATCATGCATGTATTTATAGATATGTGTGTATTTGTACATAAATATGTTTGTCCTTAGCCACCATGTACAGGATGGCTAAGATAGTTGTACTACTAATGTCTATCAGGTTTTTATTTATTTATTTTTTTGTCTTTTTGAGACAGGGTCTCACTATGCAGTTCAGGCTGGCCTTAAGCTTACTTTGTAGCTTAGGCTGGTCTCAAATTCACAACAGTCCTCCTGCCTCAGCCTCCCAAGTGCTGTGATTACAGGCGTGCACCACCATGCCCGACATACCAGGTTTCTTTAAAGTAGTACTTCATGCTTAAATTTTAATTCTGACTGATTCTACCTCCCTGGTAATCTGAGCAGCTTCATTGAAGCTAACAGTTTGCCATATAACAACCGTTGTAGAACACCTATACTCTTTTTTAAAAAATTATGTATTATTTGCAATGTCTTATTTATTATTTTTATATTCTCTTTAAAATAAAAAATGGCTAAAAATATTAAGTCTTTGGCTATACCGAAATATCCTTTAAAATGTAAATGATAAACTTATCAATTACAACATTTTGTTACATTATAATTTAATACTTGGCTGTTCACTTCATCAGTTACATTAAATAATAAAAATAAGAAATAACAATAATTTATTAGGCATAAGACTACTAGGAATCAAGGCCCCCTAATATAGGTGAACAAAATAGAGTATGGATATGTTTAGTACTACAAGTTCTCCATATATTTCTGAGCAATATTTTTTAAAAGAATATATTCAAATTTTGATATAAAACAGCTAATTAAATGTAACAAGACTTGAAAGTTCTACTGATACTATTAAATGTGAGATGAATGTAATTAATGCTGACTCAAGGGATTTGTTTTTAGAATCCACTTTATTCTTCAGTTTTTAAAACACAGCAGTTTCCTAGAATTAAAGTTATCATGAAAATAAATAGAATTGTAATGTTTTTTTCATAAACATTAGATTTTTAGAATATTAATAACAGAAAGTTTAGAATTTTTATTAAAATATTGGGTACTGGGACACACACCAATCCTAATTAAGCAAAATATGATCTATACTTCTAAGAAATAAACTTCAGTAATTATATGTGAAGAAAAGTCCAAATAAATGCATATTGAAAATACATAAATTATATTTTTTTCTTAATAAAAGATTTGTGTTTTAATCAAGGATATAAATGCTTGCTTATTGTCATGCATATAAGTCACTTTTCCTGCACTGTAATTAAACTTTAAATCATTTTCACTTTTACAAGTGAGCATTAGGTTTTCACTATAGAACTTTGAGAACCTGTATAGGCTACACCTCTTCTCTAGGCTTTTGTCTTTGACTGTATACCTCCTCTCCAACAAGACCAGGCTGCAGTAGAAACCAATCTGTGGCTTGCCCTTATAGATGCAGAAAGGAAAACTTCAATTGGAAAAAGAACCATCATCCTCAAATGAATTATAAACTCTGTTTGAAGAGCTGGGCGTGGTGGCGCATGCTTGTAATCCCAGCACTCGGGAGGCTGAGGCAGGAGGATTGTTGTGAGTTCGAGACCAGCCTGAGCTACAAAGTGAGCTTAAGGCCAGTCTGAACTGCACAGTGAGACCCTGTCTCAAAATGACAAAAAAAAAAAAAAAAAAACTCTGTTTGAGAGTAACGTTTGGCATGGTCTCACATGTTCCTTTATGGAAGAAAATTCTGTAGCCAGGCCTAGCAATGAGACAAGGCATTGAAGCATTTTGAGGTTTTCAAATTGTGACAGCCTATAATTTTCTTGAGGAGCAGTAAAATTTAAACAACAAGTAAAGTCTACTGCCATATTAAGAGAAAGGTTGAAGGAAGATTGTATAATACTGCTTTTAAAGAAAATAAAACTTTAGATACAAAATTGTTGCAACATCATACCAAGAAGCTGACATTAAATAATTTCAAGTTCTATGAACATTCACATAAAAATAGAATTTTTATTTCTAAGATTTTTTTCTTCCCTTTCTCTCAACACCTCCCTTCCTTCATTGCTTTCTTTATTCCTTCCTTCCATAAGGAAAGTTTCTAGCACCCTTTTTGTTTAATGCAATTATATTAGTATTTGTGTTTTAGCAAGACCACCATTTTTCAATACCTTGGGCATGCCAAGCCCAAGCTCATACAATATGAGCACATTGTATACAAACAGATGTTAGTAAATGAAGGGGACACGTGCACACAAACATGTTCCAGCATGTTCCCAGAAGGACCTCAGGATAGTTAAGAGTTCTTTACATGTGTCTTCTATAAGGCACAAATATTTATAATCCAAATGTCTGTGGCAAGAATTAAATGAAATAATATAGCAGATTTCATACACTGAATCCATGCATTCAGCAAACAGTCCATATGTGTAAGCTTTCGTTATTCTCACATAAACAAACTTCTCAGAAAAGCCATGTAACTACCTGTGAAAGAGTTGTGCTATGAGTTAAGACCTAATTCTAAAGCTTCTGGAATTTTCACCAGCGACACATACATGGGAATGTTTTTGTGAGTGGTTCCACGGAAGTCTGCTTATTTAATGAAGAGGTGTTTATATAAATGTACATCACATTCCGGAAATTTTTACATAAGGGCTGAA
>PVKA01048324.1:0-13855 GCA_004027165.1 Ctenomys sociabilis
CTAAATCCAAGGCACTAGGAAATGTGTTGTTTCTCAGAAGCACATCTGAGATCAATAGGCATGTTGGAGTCACTATCTGACTTGATGTGCACTAATCCATTCTCTTTTGTATGGTTTGTAGAGTTAGAACCAAAACCAGTTCCTAAAAAGTCTCAAAAGTGTGAATCATGATAAAGTATAATAGTTCCCAAATTAATTTGACTGGTTTGCCAATTTGTATGAACTGACTTAAGGATATTATGCCAAAAATACAATGTTGGGCTAGCCAAAATTTATTGGTTAGAGTACGCCAGGCCGAAATTCTAGTTTCAGAGTGCTTGGGACATTAATAATGGTTCTAATAGTTTGTTTTCTTAATCACCTAAGACATAACATAAAAAGGAAGAATATTTTCTCTTTTCTTTTGCTTGTTCATTTTATTTATTTTTTTTGAAACAGTCTCATGTGTTGTTCAGATTGGACTTGAACTACTGTGTAGCCCTTGAACTGAGAGCAATCCTCTTGCTTCAGCTTCCTCAGTGCTGGAATCTGGTAGGGGTATATGTTTTTATACATGAAATGCCACCAGGAACCCAAAGGCTTAGGGAGTTGGGTGTATTAAAATCAATGCTTATGTAAGAGCTTTTCACATAGTTGCTGTGTTCTCAGGAAGTCAAGATTTTTATTTTTTCCTCCAAAGCTTATTTGTGAGAGGAATATGGTCATTCTTGAACAGCTTCACAGTGGCTACTCTCTGCAGATGAGAATGATAGGAGGAAATGCTGCCACCAAACTGGAACTCCAGAATTCAATGAGGACATAACATGATGTAATGAAGATTATTTTCTCCTGCTACTATCTCTCTTCTGATTCAAGTCAGACTGCAGCAAACTCCTGTTCATGCATCAAAACTTGTGCAAACTGCCTATCTATCTTTGTTCCAGAATTCATTGATCAACTAGTCAATGCCAAAGTCCTCTATAATTGAAAGCATTATATCCAGTGCTTTTGCTCTTCTGTTCATGATAACTTTATCTGTTTTATCCTTGAGGACAAAGGCAGAAAAAAGCATTAAAAATGATTTTGGTTGCTGCATGGTATAAATGTGTAAGTTTCACAGTGACTCAGATGAAACTATAAAATAAAATACAAAACACTTAAGAAAAAATTTATTAAATACACGAGAAAGTAGGAAAAAGGCTGTGATTATTGAGCACAAAAAAGTATTCACTAAGGGTAATCGATACTAACATGGTCTCATTTGTTCCTTGAATAAATTTGATAAATCAGATAAAATTTATTACAGATATTTTGTATAAAGTTGACCATCAGTTTCATGTACCTAGTATAAAAGAGAAAATCTGGATTTTATTAATGTCAACAGACTTGCTGGTACAGAATATCATTCTGAAGTGGTCAACCTATATTTGAACTGCAGTGTCAAGTGTTGTATACAGTATCTTAAAGGAAATATTAATCAAATAAGATATTCCATAGTAAAGGACAAATTTGACAAGGGACCTGGATAAAGTATCACATAAAAAAATGTGTGGTAAGAGAAAATTATATGTCAATGAATGAAAACAAAAACAAAAATTATTACCATATGCTAGAAAGCAACAGTTAGCTTATTTTATTCAAAATGTAACTATGAAATAGGAAATCGATCTATATGGGCAACAGCAAAGGTCGATCTAGGGCCAAACCAGTACCTTTCCAAGGCAGAAGACTTGAGTGCAATATTATGAAAAACGTACCTAGTGGAGATCCTGAATGGTGGAAATGAGACCAAGGGACCTCTCACTCACAAAGTGATTTTTGTGTCACTTACTGCAGGCCCAGCCAGTGTGACTCCACCTGCACTTCTCTGCATGACTGTGCCCCTTCCAGCTATCTTCAGTTGGGTCCACAGAAGCCCCTCTCCTTCTGGTGACCAAGCAGGAAGTCTGAAACTACACATCCTGGAGGCTGCTTTTTCCCTTCCATTAAAAAAACTCCCTGTACCTTTAGTGGTTCAGTCGATGCACTGCTCCTTTATAGAGCAACACAAGTCCTAGGAAAGCCTCTTTTATTTTATTATTTTATTAATTTTATTGAGAAACAAATAACAATGAGACAGTTTCAAGACCAATTAGTAGGACAGTTTTAATAATTAATACATTGCATATTGTTGTCTCTGTAGTGGTTATTCACAATACAAGATACAGACATGATATCCTGTCCAAACACTATTAGTACAAATCTTTCTTCTCATTGAATTAAGAGAAAGTAGCTGCATATCTATCCTATTTTGTATATACAGATACAAAATGGTCCTTCATTTGTATCCCCTTTTTTTGTTTATTTTTGTCAGAGATGGGTATTCCATAGTCACTTGAATATTGTAGGTGCATGAATTCAGCAAAATAATCCAACATAATCTAGTGGTCCATGATAGTAGTGGGTTATCCATAGGACTGGCAATGTCAGGAATTGTTGACTTGAGCCTTTTACAGCTCAGTGTATTAATATGTAAATCCTCTTTTAGATGACGGATTTCTGCCTCTTGTAGCTCATGAGAACAGCCACCAGTCTCTCCTGGTTATGCTGAGGGTGGCCAGCAGCCAATGAGAAAGAACAGAAAATTGCTGGGATCCTCCATCTTTGATCCCTGGAAGAGGTCCCCAAGCAAACAAGTAGCTGGAACTTCCAACTCCCAGGAAAATGGCAGAGAATCATTAATTCTAAGGGTTAGGAGGAATGTTCATTAAAATCTCAGTTCTGTTCACAATAGCAGCTCCCCATCACCCAAAGCACCCCTCAGTGCACTAACAGTAGAAGCAATTGCCCTAAATATTGAAGACTGCTGTGCTATGTGAAAGTTTAAACTGCATAGTTTGGTTCAGGCTTTCATGCAATAGATAGCAGCCTATAACCTAGGTGAACTTTAAGGCATCTTTTAATCTCAGATTCAGTTATTCAATACTGAGTAAGGAATATGTAAAGAAGCAAAGAAAACCTCAGAGATGCACAGGATAAACGTTGCTGGGACACCGAGGAAAAATGGTCATTCAGAGAACTTAACCCCAGTTCACTATTCTTTTATGTGGAGCTCCATGATCTCACCTATGAACCTTACAAATGCAAGAGCTACTTAAACTGGGCTTGTATGTTCCTTTAGGCTTTCCAGAAGAGGAGACCTATTTGGACTTTTCTGAAGTACAATTGCTAAATGTTTGAGCATTGAGCAGCACATGAGATATGAGATCTAGGTTGTGAAGCAGCCTCATGACTTTGCTCATCGTATTTCACATTGATTACAGCCCTCAAATGAAATATGGTTCACATTATTATGTGTAGAGATCTGAGGCTATAGAACAGATTTAGTGAAGATATCATGTTTCCTTCTTATGGCTAGAGAGTTATCCTAAAGGGTTGCCATAGTCAAGTATTGGTGAACCCCAGTCACCCTCAGGACCGCCCTCCAATAGCCTCTAGAGATCCATATCTGCAAAGGAATCAGCAGGCCAGGCTCCTGAGCTGCCTTCAGAGCACATTGTGGGAGGTGCAGACCAAAGGTAAGTTTACACATCAGTGACTAAAGTTTCCTGCCACTAAGCATAAGAAGTCACTCATGAGCAGCGTCCCTAAACCACAGCTACAGGATGTGGGCACAGGACCTTGTATAATTGTTGGCCCAGAGCCAAAAAGCATTCATCCCTGTGCAAATACTAGGGCTTTTTCTGTTGTTGTTAACTTTTGAAAACCACAGGCATTAGCCCCTCTCTTTCTTCCCCTTGGCACAAGTCATCTTCTTTTCTCCAGTTTGGTCTCTTATGTGCAAAGAATTTCTCCGGAGATTTAAGCCTAAATTTAATACTTTTGCCCTCCCTACCTACCCCATAAAATGCCAGGCAGAGGTAAATCTACTTTACAAAATACCTGCTGGCTCTGCTGTCTTCTGCAGCCTTGTCTGGGTGTTTTGATCAGATAGGAAATCAGAGAGTTCTCTGAATAACCTCAGCTTTTAAGAAAATACAAGTGATTTCTGGAAATTCCCCCTACACAACTATGACTTATTGTTTTCTCACTTCAGAATTAACTGATGATACATCAATCCGAGGGATATGCTCTTATATACTAGAAAGAATGATCGCTGAAAAATAGGAATTGGAAGATTTGGCCTAATCCCACAATTGCAAGAATCTATCAGCTTTTTGTGTGTGCAGTTTCTTTGTAGTTTGTAGGCCTTTGCCTGATACTTTATTAAATAAAAGCCTTGGATTAGGTTTGAATGTTTCCTTAGCTCTGGGGCTCTGTGGATTGGCTTCCTTAACACTGCTTCAGCAAAGACCCAAAGAAAATAGGCCTCAGGGCAAAGGAGCCAAAAGTAACTAATTCAGAAATCGGCTTCATTTTTCTGACTTAAAGGATAGACAAAAGTTGGGCCTTCAAAGAGGAAAGTCCCCAGAAAGTGAGGCTCACTGAGTTTTGATACTTTCTTATAAATGTTAGAGAATCCATCGCTTTCCCTCTGTACTTGAAAGTCTCACCTTATGACATAGAAATCTAACCCACTCTTGCCTCACCCCAGTCTATGCTGTCCTAATGTAAAGAAAAAGGTGGCAAAAGGACAATCATAGCTCTAGGACATCACAAAGCAAAATTCCTAATGATCAAAGTGACCCAAGATGTATCAGGAGATAGTAAGGAATCTGCCCATGGACCTACTCAAGATATGTTTGAAAGGAGGCCTATTAGAAAGTTTTCTAGTGAGAATTCCTGTATGAAATGAAGATCAGATAAAGAAGACCACCAACCAAGATACTCTCATGGTGCTGTGCTTTGTACTTAAGACTGCCTGTGTCTAATCCAATTCCCAGGTGAGTTTACAGGGCTGCTTTGGAAAACATATCAGATGATAGCTTGAAGAAAAACTCCAGGTGCACTTGTAATTCCCTTGTTGTTTCTCCTTTGAAGGTTAAGAACAAAGAATAAAATGAGAACAAGAAGAAAAATCATAGTCAGTAGGTTCATGGTCACCAAGGAACAATTCCTGGAGGGACTGAGTCACATTACCTGGTTGTTTCATTTCTTTCTTTCCTTCCTTCCTTCCTTCCTTCCTTCCTTCCTTCCTTCCTTCCTTCCTTCCTTCCTTCCTTCCTTCCTCTTTTTTGCAGTAATGGGGATTGAATTCAGGACCTTGCACTTGCCAGGCAGGCAGTTATGCTGCTGAGTTATTGCCCTGGCCCTGGATGCCCAATGTTCCAGTGCAAAGTCACATCGCTCCATAGGTAGGCATTCAGTGATTCATTGATAATACAAAAATATGACCTTATGCTGTCGATCCCTCTAAAGATCTTCCTAAGATGGGCCAAAGTGCCCTCATCTCCATTTGATGACAAATTTTAGGATAGTTAAGGTGACTTTTCAGGATATCATTGACTGTGGCAGTTTTTCCAAAGGGGAAAAATGTCTAACTGTAAACATTCAGCAATTATTTGCCAATTATTTTGAGAATCATAAGGTCACTGGCCTTTAAGCATTATGTAATCTCCCTGAATATTTTAATATAGTAATGAATTTCACAATACCCACTTTACCGTTTCCTTCCTGAACAGGTCAAGTGAATGAGGGCACAGTATTCAAGGAAGCACTCCTTCCTCCTGAAAGAAACTGGCTTTTAATTGTTTGTTTTGCTTTGTTGAGTCTTGACCTACTATACAGATATTGTACCTACCATTTTTACACTCTGATTACAACATTGTTTGCTAGATCTCACTTCTGAATGAACACAATATCTTGCCTCATACTCTTTATGAAATGTAAAGATGGTTTTCACATCCCCTTCTACTTCTTGGTCCTCATATATAATGTCTTAGACTCCATTAAAGACTTACAAAGTTGTGATCGACTCAGTCTTAAGGATGGAAATGTCTTAGGGATGGAAGCATCTCACTCCACTCATCCTAAGTACCTTCCATGCATGATCCTGCATCGAGTCCTTCAGAAGGTCATTTGGGAACAGTCTGGCTGAGGTTACCAGAAAGACAAATGTGCAGAGAAGTCAATTGTCATAGTGACCCTTAAATGGTAACTTCAAAGAATGTATGGGGGGTCTCAGAGGCTTTTGCCAACAGATGCCACTATCTTCAGGCATATGGGGATTTAGGGGCAGCAACATTTCCACAATTTCCCAATGATGCCTCTTCAGAGCCAAAACAATCCAAGCACTTCTCATCCCACTATTGTTGACAGGACAGCTAAGGATTTCAACGTGTCCTCTCACAGTCTGAACAGAAGTTCCTTGCCTTGAAGACAATAATAACATTTAGCATCAAAGGGCAGGGGTGTAGGGGAAATGGAAAGGAATGCTAATGTAAGTAAACAGAGACAAAATGAAATAGAGCTACTCAAGATTTTGATTCTGATTATTTACATCATAGTAGTGTTCCTGAATGTATCAGAGAACAAATGTTCAAAATTGAGGAAGTAAGCTTTTTAAAGCAAAAACTAAAATAACACTTCCCATAAGCCAAAAATAAATAAAGTAAGCAAGCTAGAATCCTCAACTTGATGTCAACCAAGGCATCTCAAGTTTGAGTCTTGGAAAAAGCAAAAGGCTTACTTTGGTACCATTTAATTTATGCTGATCAATATTTAAAGCTTCTTTGCTAAATAGATGGATGTAAAGTCAGATTCAGAATAAAAAGTCAAAAAATTCTGAAGAGATCAGAATAGGTGAGATCCTCTCTTGAATTATTGAAAACTAGATCTAAGACACAGAGATATAGACTGGAAATCAAAGGAAACTATCAGGGGGGCAAGCTGGGTCAGACATTGTTTTGAAAACACAGTCCTCAAAACCCCTTGAGTTCCATCAAGCTGTAACTACAAGGAAGAGTTTATTGTCAATCCTACCTCTATTTCAACCACTATGATCCTAATTTTTCTGCTTTTATATAGTTAGTCTCCTACAGAGGACTTCTTCAGAAGGAAAGATTCTACAAGTGAAAACTGTACTTGAAAATCAAACTACAAAAGGATATGAGCCACTGAAAAATTTTGATAAAAGAATGATAAGGTCAGATAGAGCTTGAGGAATCTGGCAACCAACTGCATGATGATTGGACACAGCCTTGAAATAAGGGCCCCAATCAAAATGCTGTGGTGACAATCAGGTGAGCTTAATTAAAAAGTGAATTCAATGCTATAGATAGAAGAATATGAAAAATTTTGGAATGAAACTGAGTTTTAAATATGACACTTGGACAATGGTGTCTGCCTTAGTAATTTCCTCATTGCTAAAACACAGTATAAGACACTCACAACTTGAAAGAAGAAAACATTTATTTTGGTACATTGTCTCAGCCCATGGTCATATAGCTCCAAGGCAGAAAGGCCATAGCAGAAAAATATAGTGGTCCAAAACTGCTCATAGTGTAGTGGCCAGGAAGTAGAGAGAGAGGAGAGGAGCTGGAGAGGGGTACACACACCTAGGCAAGGTCCTATGTGACCCCCCTTTCCTAGGCTTCACTTGTAACTGTAAGTCAGCTACAGTGCTCTCATAATCTAATCATCTTCCAAAAGCCTCATCTCTAGGTGCAGGAGGCATGAGCTGGGGAAGAGGGTATTCCAGAGCTAAACTGTATCCAAACACAATGCTAAGCTTTATACCATTGTAGTACTGTATGCTACTTATTTTGCAAGGAGTTTCGATTAATCAGAAATGATGGATTTCAGCAATGAATCAATGAGACCATAAAAATACCACAGAGAACTCTAGGATTCTAAGGACTCTGAATCTGAGTGGCTTGTGAAACCCTAACATGTGGACGATTGTCAGATAAAAATTCAAAGCTGAATCTTGGAATAAATGTTTGGGATAGGTTTATGTACTTGAAAGTCATAAGTGTAAAAGTGGTAGCAAAAATAATAGAGACAAGGAGAACATAGTGAACAAATAAATTAGGATCAGAAGGCTAAAGATCAAGATTTGGAAAATGTCCACATTTGAAGACCAAGACCCATAGCATCTTTCCAGAGTTTACAATCAGGAATTCATTTGAAAACATTTGATGGGCTCAGTAGTATTTATTTTCTGTTTTTTTTTTTTTTTTTTTTTTTTTTTTAAGGAAAACTGATTACTCTCATCTGAGACCTGAAATGTGTATCTCTCACTCCAATCAAGCATTCAGATTTCCTGAGACTCTAAATATATTCAAAGTCCTGCAGGACTATTTAAACATAATTCACTGTCTCAATGCAAAAATACAGTAGACTGAAACAAACATTTCAATAGTGGAATATCGATGTACAATGCATTTTTACAAAAACAGGCTAAAAACCAATACTCCCCCGAGCAAGGGAATAGCCGAGTTTGTTGCGATTTCCAATGAACGACATAAGCCCTGTGTAGGTCTCAATCAAAATGGGCTGAGTTAACACTGTCAGTCTCTTTTCTCTTCCAGTTCCTGTGGAATTCTTTTGGGCATTCTGGATAGCTGGAATAAGCATAGATGTAAAGCCAGACAACTGGAGAACAAAAGGAGAAGAACAGAGTTAGTACATATGGAGCAGGTCCTGCAACATCCAGCTCCACAAGTCCTCACTTCTTAAAACATAAATGGGGGAGGGCAGCCAAAAAGCTCAGCAGATTAAAGCACCTGCTTAGGCAGACACAGGGCTGGGGTTTGATCCCCAACATGTTGTGCCAGCCCTTCCCCCAGGGTGCGCTGACACAGTGACTGAGACTGAGCATGGTACTGCACGCTTGTGATCCCAGCGCTTGGGAGGCTGAACAGAGGCAGATCAGTACGCGTCCGATCTATGTAGTGAGACCCTGTACACCCTTACTAAATTTTTTTAAAAATTAAATAAAGAAATGGTTTCTCAGAGGACTTAACACTGCCTGTTTGCCTTTTCAGTCCATTAAGCAGTTAATAAATTATGTACATAATGAAATTAGCTGCCTTGCCTTGTTGATTTTTCATTATTCATAACGTGTATAACATTAAGCAGTCAATTTGATAAATATTTGCTGAAAGTCTATTATGAATCAGACAGCTGCTTGGGCATTGCTGAAGACTTAAACTCAAGTAAGATACCATCTCTGCCCTCAGAGAAGATGGACGCTGGAGAATCTAAGGCCATAACAGAAATCTCACTAAAATAAGAGCAAAAAAGGCATAAAATGCTAAAGACAAAAGTAGGAGACATCGTTCACGGAGAGAAGATCAGGAGTGACTTCAAAGGGAAACTACAGACAGTAATTCTGTCTCAGTTGCTTTTCTCTTGCTGGGACAAAATACCTGACACCCAAAATTAATAGCTGCTGCTTTTCCAGCTAGTATTTTTGCTACCATTTGAAGTTCTTCTGATAGAAATATCCCAGTTTTCCTTTAAAAATCCATCCCCTTCCACTTGGTTCATTTGCATAATTTAAGGGATACTGGAGTATTAGGACATTACTCAGACCAATCCAATAAGAAATACCTATTTATCTCACTAAAAAGATTGGTTCAGATATGGACAACAGGTTACTGTGGCAGCCAAACTCTTAGAATATAAGCTTCAAAGTATTTGAAGCCACCCTGTCACACACAGTGGACCTGAATGAGCACAGAACATAGGAAGATGCAAAAAATAAAGAAAAGGATTGGGATTGAGAAATAGCTCAGCAGTCTTAGTGCCTGCCTGGCAAACACAAAGACTGGGGTTCAATCCCTGGCACCACATGCCATGCCAGTCCTGCCCCAGACAGGACACCATCTGGCCACTGAGGCTGGGGGTGATGGAGTATGCCTATAAACCCAGCTCTGGGGAGGCTAAAACCAGGAGGATCGCTATGAGTCTGAGCTGTGTAGTAAGAACCTGTATCAAAAACTTTTTTTTTTTAAAAAGCGAGAACAAAGACAATTTCTTCAGACTGGGCATGGTGGCACATGACTATAATCCCAGCTCTTGGGAGGCTGTAAACAGGAGAATCACTATGAGTACAAGATCTAGTAGTGAGACCCTGAACACTCTGTAGCCTCTTCCCCAAAATATACAAAAAAATAACTTCTTAACAAAGTTATTTATATTACTAAATCATTTAAATCACTCGTACTAACAAATGCTGGGCTTGAAATACTAGATAAGCTTTCTCTCCTGAAAAAAAAAAAATCTTTTTCAGGCTAAGCCTTTCACCTTTAGATTTTCTTACTTGCCTCTGCAGGAGGGAAGTGACCCAGCCAGCATTGTGAAGATGAGTACAAGGAGAGATGTCAATGAAGAATCTTCCTGTCTTTGTATTTCCAATAAGCTGTTTAGATCCATTATTTTGTTCTAATAAAATCCCAGGTATTAGGTTAACAATTCCATCACCATCTCCATGTTAGAAATACAAAAGATGAAAGAGTTTCCCACAGTCAGTCTACTTCCTGCATCATGGTTGGTAAAGAATTAGGAATAAGGAATAACTCACAACAGGACCTAAAACTCCTCCTTAGACAACTGACCCACTAATCCAAATTAAAACTCTTGGATTATACTCCAAGTTCAGTGCAAATTATTTAAACATCTCCTATAAAGGAATTATCTTTTTCTTTTTTTCATTTCTCCATTAGGAAATCAGTTTTTGCTTTCAAGAGATCAACCCGAGTGTTGGTAGTTTAATCAGTCCTAGTAGGAGAAACCTGTAATCTTTTACTGTTATTCAAATTTTTCCTGTTAGCTTTATTCTGAATTTGTATTTTACATTACATTGTCCTTGGCCAAACCCCGTTCCCATTTTAGGCTTATTTTCCTTATCAGTATTTACTACTTTTGTTAATCATCACTGTTTATCTTTATTAGCTGACATAATCTGTAAATTAAAAACAAGGAAAGAAACATCTAAAATAGATGAGTGTGTTGTGTATTGTATGTTCAGTCCCCTTTTCAGAGCCTTCATTAGCCTTTTTAAGATAATATTAGAAATATAAAGAAGTACATCAGAAATACAAGAAAATTATAACAGGCTATTAAGAATTTACCTATTCTGTAAAAATGATTTTTAACCTTTCTGACAAGCTCATCTTGATTGCTTCAGTTATACCTGTGAATCTGGATCTAATTTCATAAAAGATATACTAGTAGACACTATGCCTTGGGATAGATTATAAATGAGAACATGTAATGTTTGCATCCCTCCAAATGAAAATTATGTCAAAAGTACATTGTTCCAGGAGAGTCTGTAATTAAAATATTCATGTAAAACTTGTGAGCAAGCTCGTGTTTGAACAAACTGATCATCTTCATTTTGTAATAAAAGTGAAGAGACATCAGAAAAAAAATATTACTGACTTTTCATGTTAAAACAGAACATAGTTTACTAGAATACCCTGATAGATATGGGATTTCAAAGTCATCCATAGTATTTGTCTCTATTTGTTCTTAAATCAATGTTTACCTAGTTGGGTAATATCAAAGCAATCTTTGAAATGGACTCATTTCATTAAGGTTAGTGAATCTAACAGACAAGTAGGTTTTGCTTGTTCTCTATGATTTTATTTATTAAATTTTTTATTTATTTTTAATTAATTTTATTGATAAACAAATAGCAATAAGACAGTTTTAAAACAGGTTAGTAGGACAGTTATAATAATTCATACATTGCATATTGTTGTCTTCATATTAGTTATTCATAGTACAAGATGCAGACTATGGAGCCATAGTAGCAAAGATGTGAATGGAACCTCTTATTCCTAGTTCCTCAACCCCACATCCTCTGTGACACTGTGTCAGGGCCCAACACTTGGTACTACTGATATGGACCCACGGTTTGGTGATTCTGGAGAGAAAAATAGCTGTAGTAAAGAGCATTTTTGCCTTTCAGTGAAATTTGCCAGGGCTTTAATTCATTCAGGTAAGCGGAAGGAAATGTCCTGTCAACTACCAAAAGAGAAAAAAAAAAACAACAAAAAGAAGGGGAAATTAAGAAGATGGGCCTTTAATGACTATGTTTCAAAATCTTGAGGCCACTAATGTTCTCAAAGTCTATTAATTCTACAATTCACTAAGTGTTTTCATTGTCCTTTCGCTGTGTTCAACAAAAGTAAAGCTCTGTCTGCGCAAATGCTTTCAGTGACACAGAGCTCACTGCCACCTAACTATGTCCATTCTGTCAGTGTGTGCGCCATGAGGAAGCTGTACGTGGCCAGGTGGTGAGGCCTTGGGAACAAATCAGTAATGTGTCCTCCTCTTAGTTTATTCATCTGAAAAGGAAGAAACAATACTATGAACTTAAACCAAATATATAATACTATTTTAAGCCTGCTATTTACAGATACAAGTATTATTTATAGGTTGGAAAGTCTTATCTGTTCTTAGTCTGTATTTTGAAAATTAATTTTCAAAAAATGAAACATAGGACTCCAGAAAGCAAAGTACACTACCTTCTTCTCAGAACCCATGACTTCAAAACAATATGGTTGAACCTCAAAGAATATCTTACAAGATACTCACCAAGTATAAAGGGAAAAAGAATAAGTTGAAGTAGTGACAGATAGCATATATCTCCTTTATAAAATGAGGAAGGATGAACTATGAACTAAGCTCAAGTCAAAATGGATTGAAGATCTAAACATTAAAGTAGAAACACTAAATCTCCTGCAATAGAAAGTAGGAGGAAATCTTGAAGACATAGGGTTAGGCAAAAAGTTCATGAACAAAAATCAAATTGCACAGGTAATACTTGAAAGAATTAACAACTAGGACCACCTCTTATTGAGAAGTTTTTGCACATCAAAAGAAAGTACCAACAAAGTGAAAATTCTGCTCTCTAGAATTTATGAAGAACTAAGAAAGACATTAGGGCCTGTCATGTTTCCCAGCTTTTCTCCTAGACTCTCCTCATTGTCTAATCCTCAAGTTCTCACTTTCCTTTTAGTTGTGTTATACCCTTCTATTTGTAATTTTTCTTTTGAGTACTTTTACTAGGGAGACTACTTGATATTTACACAAGTGCTTCTGGTTTATTTCACTTACGAGTGTATCTTCAAGTGGCGTCCATTTAGAAATAAACGGATGTCTTAAATTTAAAGACCCAATCCAGAAATGGGCATCCAAGATGAACACACACTTCTCAGAGGATGAAATTAAAGAAACAAATAAATATATGAAAAAATGCTCCATATCACTAGCCATCCATGAAATGCAAATTAAAACAACACTGAGATACCATCTCACTCCAGAAAGAATGGCTAGCATAAAGAAATCAACCAACAACAAATGTTGGAGAGCTTGTGGGAAAAAGAGAACCCTTCTCCACTGCTGGTGGGAATGTAGACTAGTGCAACCATTATGGAAATCAGTTTCCTTAAGAAACTAGGACTGGAAATTCCATACAAGCCAGCTATCACCCTACTGGAAATTTTCTCAGAGGAACTGAAAATGTCATATCATAGTGATATATGTGTACCTATGTTTATGGCAGCACAATCTGTGATAGCCAAATCTTGGAAACAACCAAGATGCCCATCACATGAGGAATGGTTGAAAAAGATGTGGCATTTTTATACAATGGAGTATTACTCAGCTATAAAGAATGATAAACTTAAAGCATTGATATTTAAATGGATGCCACTTGAAGATATACTCGTAAGTGAAATAAACCAGAAGCACTTGTGTAAATATCAAGTAGTTCCCCTAGTAAAAGTACTCAAAAGAAAAATTACAGATAGAAAGGTATAACACAACTAAAAGGAAAGTGAGAACTTGAGGATTAGACAATGAGGAGAGGCAAGGAGAAAAGCTGGGAAACATGACAGGAGCGACGCTCTACATTTATATGCACAAGATGGTTAAGGCAATGATCCTGAGAAACCTTAGCAGGTTTTTGAAACTAGCAATTAATTGGTAGGATTCTCACCCT
>PVKA01048325.1:0-13857 GCA_004027165.1 Ctenomys sociabilis
ATTTTAACATCTATAGAAGTTAGATATATTATGTCACTGGGCTATATGTTAGCAGGAACTAATTAGAAATATAACTACTCCAAAGTTTTTGTCGTATAAAAAAGTGTTATATTACCAATTGCAAATAAATTGGTGAGAGTGGTAATATGCCTGCCTAAAAACCTGATATACAGAAAAAAGTTAAAACTAATTAGAAAAATGAAGATTCATAGGAAATCAGTGAAGTACAATGCTATCTCATACATTCAAAGCATCATGATCAAGTGAGTTTGATTTCAGGAAAACAAGGGTAGTTTAACATTCCAAAGGCAATGTCAACAAAATTAACAAAGCACAGAGGCTCTGTTTCTGTCATCTCAGCTGGTACATGGTCCAGAAATTGCTTCAAGAGAATCTAGAGCAATAAGGCTCACTGATTTTCTTCTCATTTATAGGCTTGCCTAATCGATATTTACAAAGTATTAATCTATAATTATCTCACTTATCTATATTTGCTTTTGTGGTTCTCACTCTAAAAATCATTGTCTCTTTAAAGATAAAGATTCACCAATGTCATTTGTAGACTCATGTCAAAATGGTCATTTCTCTTAAATATAAATCATTCCAGGTAATTTTTAAAATATAAGAATTTGCTCCTACTACTGTGTTGTTGTCAGGTCACTATAAATCTGTTGTTCCTTTTTCACTGTTTTCTTTTGTGATTGGATTTCTCCCTTGGTGTACTTTGATTATACTTTATATTTTGTATATTTTCTCTAGTTTTTTTTATTGTATGGCTCTTTGTAACTTATGAAGACATCTTTTAGTTAAAACAGTTACTTAATAGTTACTTATTCCAACTCTTCCCAAAGTTTAAATTTGTGCTGTTACACTTTATATGTTTTCATGTTGCCTACTTCTTAAAACCTGGTGTAACTGCTTAGTTTTTAAGTTTCATACTAAATAGATGAAACTTACATACTTCCATTACAAATTATGGATTTTTATGAATTTGTCTTGCATTTATTTTACCAGTGAGATTCATACTTTCATATTTTTAAATGAATAATTAGTATCCCTTTCTTTAAGCTTAAAGAACTATTTTTTTCTTTATATACTGCTGTGGATAGAATCCAGAGAATCATATACAGTAGGTAAGTGTTGTACACTTGAGCTGTATGTTCAGACCTCCTTTAGCATTTCTTGTAAAATAAGTATGGTGGTGATGAACTGTCATATCGTTGTTTATCTGGAATGACTTATGACTCCTTTATTTCTGAAAGATGGCCTTGTCAAATATGTTATGTAGTCAATTTTTTTATCTTATTAGTTTGAATATATCTTCTCATTCTTTCCTAGCCTTCTGTTCAAACACCTACTACTAGCCTTTAGGAGACTCCTTTATATAGTAATCATTTTTTTTTTTCATGCTGGTTTTCTTTTCTCTTGATTTTTAGATGGTATGACTAAGGTTTTTCTTGATGTAGTTATACTTAGATTAGATCTTATTAGAGTCGAACTTTTTATATCTGAATATGTATGTGTTTCTCTGAATTTGAAAATTCTTCTGCTATTATCTGTTTTATTAAACTTTATGTCCCCTTGTCTTTCTATTCTTCATTTGTTCCTATAACTGAAATATTTCTTCTTTTTTGTGCTATTGATAAAATTTGCTTACTCCTTTGTATTCATTATTTGTCTGACTGTATTTTTTCAAATATGTGTTTCCAGGGGCTGGGCAGACAGCTCAGGAGAATAAGTACTTGCCTGGAAAGCACAAGGGCCTGAGTTCAATCCCTGGTTCTGCAAAAAAAAAAAAAAATGTGTTTCCAGGTTCATGGAGTACTTCTTCTGCTTGATCGGTTCTGCTGATGTTTTCTATTATGTATGTCAGTGTATTCATGATGTTTTTCAGCACCAGAATTTCCATTTGTTTTTCTTTTTAATATTTCAATCTTCCTGTTCAATTTCATATTTTGGCTATTATTTTCTTCATTTCATTGAATGTTTCTCTATATTTTCTTGAAGTTCACTGGAACTTCTATAAATTGATTGCTTTAAACTATTTGGCAATATTTATATCTCCTTTTTTAAGAGTCAGCTACTAGGAGTCTATTACTTTTTGGTAGTATTATACCTCCTTGGGTTTTATGTTTCTTATTGTCTTAGAGCACATTTGAAGAAGAACTTCGTTTAGTCTTTGCTGGTTAGCTTTGTCTGGAAAAACCTTTTGATAGTAAACCCACTCAAAGATTCTGGGCTGACTGATAGGCATAGCTTGAGTGTGAATTTGCAGCTTAAGTCCTTGGGTAGATTGGCCCAAGTGGTTGATCCTTCAGTCAAATCCACTGAGGTAGTCCTATTGATTGGTTTTCAGAGATAATCTTCAGGCTTGGTTGTATGAGAGTGCCCAAATCCTATATCTGTGGAGAATAGCCTATAGTTGAGTCATTGAGTCTGATATTGTAGGGACTACTGAAGTATTAGAGTGGGCCTGGGTCTGAAGCCAAAGCCAACATGAATGGGTCCTCTGGATTTCTTGTGGCCTGTCTTCAGGGCTCATCTTGTAACCTAAGTCTATAGGTTCCTATCTGGCACTAAGATCTAATGGGGTGGTCTGGACCTTGTATCCTGGGTTTATGTTACTGGCTTAGACTCTAAGTGCCAGCTGGTGTTGGGTCTACAATAATGCATGTATCCATGCATAGTAGTCTGTCTGGAGCCAGGGTCAGGGATGTTGATCTGGTGCCTAGAAACAACAAAATAGCCTGGAGCCTTGGGCTATAAGGCTTGTCATAAAGTTTACATCTGCTGGTGTCGTGATAAAGTCTGGGTATGAAGATGCTACTCTAAAGGATAAATCCTTGAAGGTAACATCTTCCATGAAACCTCAAGTACACAACTTTGGACCCGGGTACATGGATATAGACTTGAGACATAGGGAGAGAGTGGTTGGTTTTCCACTGGTGTTGAATGGGGCAGGCCTAGGCCCTCAATCCTTTGAAGCTTTCACTACAGATATCATATTGTCGTTATGGAGATTATTTTAGCACTGGGAAGAACTTAAGTCTGTTACTACAGAAGCTAGCTTGCCACTTACTGGGTCTGGATCCTAAATCCAGAGGAAATGGGTTAGAGGCTGGGTCTATGGGCATCCATGTGATGAATAGAGAGGTGCAAGGGCCAACCTGGCATTGGGTTAGGCCTGACTTCTTGGTCCTTGTGTACCATCCAGTGCAGGGGACACACCACAATCTAGGAAGAATAGGCCAACCTTCCTGTAGCCCAATTCTGTGGGCCCAGAATCACTGAGGTCAGCATGTCAGTAGTTCAGTAGTAACTGCAAGCTGAAACCTGTGGTTCTAAGAACGTACCTGGTAATAGGATGGACTTGGAGTTACTGGCTTGAACTTTGGGCCGCTAAGGTCTTCCTACTTTTGGTTTCTACTGAGGTTGGCCCAGTGTTGCCAGCCAGGGCAAAGCTTGGCCACCCATTTTCTTCTCCTTCCATATGGAAGGGATCTCTCTCCACATTGTGCTGCTCAGAATTGGGGAATGGTGATGTAGATAAAGTAAAACTATTTTAGCCCTCTTTTATTCATTCTTCCCTATTTTTATAATAACCCCAGTGCCTTCACTATCATTATGCTATTAATAGCATAATGAAAGACACAGCATCAGTGTTCAAAAAAGTATTTGACAGGTGAATACACAAACCAATTAGTTTTCTTCCTAACACAATAAACCTAAGCATATGTGATACCAACATATGTTCAAATCATAGTCTTTATATTTCCCTGATTCCTTTGTTTACCGACAGTCCAAACCAAAGGCTAATATAGTTTCACATATAATATTTCCTCCGAAGGCATAGTATTTATTGAATTAAGTGATGAATATCTGTAAAGAATTCTATCATCTCATCTGTCTATTCTAACATCATTTTTAATGTCAATTATACACAACATAGTTTTTCCTAAGGATTATGTTTCTATCACAAGTAAATTTCTAAACTTTTTTTTAGTAAAAGTATGTTTGTACTACTTCATAGAAATACAAATTTCTATATCCACTAACTCTGAAATTTTGTCTCTTAAAAGTTAACTGCATGTATTCTGCTTAGAGACATGATAGAGTAACTGGTACTGAACTTTGACTTCTGCCATATACAACCATGAAAATATATATTTAGGAAAATAGATATACACATGCAAATACAGATGCTTTCAATTATTTCAATTAATAATAAGTAGTGTAGAAACATTATATTTAAGAAAAGGAAATATGAGGTGATCTCTGTATGCCACTTTTCTGCTTAGAAAAGAAGTAGGATTTTGATTCTAAGAGGGAGAGAGAATATAATTCAACGTATTTTATGTCAGCATAACCCTATTAACAAGACCTAAAGAAAAATTTACAGGTAAGATAATTACAGATCATATCTGTAATTGCAACTAATGTTAAGAAATGCAGAGATCAAACTTCACAACAAATAAAAATGATAAGATATTATACCCAATTTAAATTTAAATTTTTAAAATGTTATTATAGTTCAATACATTCATAAAATAGAGGATGAAAATAAGTGTAGAGCCATTTGACAACTTTGTCATTCTTGCATGGTAAAGTCCTCAACAAATGAGGAAGAGGACATATCTTAAGTATGATTTTTTTTGTGGTAGTTCAGCCCGCCCTGGAGGTGGGGCTGGCATGCCATGTGTGGCTAGGGATAGAACTGCAGTCCCTGCACTTGCCTATGCTTGCCTAGCAGGTAATTTAAACTGCTGAGCTATCTCCCTGCTCCTTCAGTGTGGTCTTAAAGTATCTAGACATAATTTATAGCTAATCTCATGTTCAGTGGTAAAATATTTTTTTTTAAATAAGACTCAAGACAAAGATGTCCAATATCACTACTTTCAATCAAAATTGTTAAGAAAATTCTAGTCTAGAAATAAGGTATGGAAAAGAAATGAATGAAATTGTAAAAGGTAGAAGTAAAATTGTTTATTGATGAACTACATAAGTGGTTATATAGTGTATTTTGTGTAATGTATAAAATCTATTGGAAATAATAATCAACCTCACAGGATATATATGACACTTAAAATCATTTGTATTTATAACACAAACAGACAATAATCAAAATATAAAATTTAACTTATCAAAGTTAAAATTCTTGGGCAGGCAGGATAGCCCAGAGAACTAAATGTCTGCTCATGCAAACACGGGGACCAGGGTTCAATCCCCAGCAACACATGCTGCATTGGCCCTGCCCCCAGGTACACTGAGTTCAGGCATGGTGGCACATGCCTGTAATCCCAGTACCAAATACATTTTTAAAAAAACTTGAAAGTCAAATTTGCACTCCCTGAATCCCTTTCCAGCCAGAGCACTGTCCCCCAGTATATGAGTGAGACCTTCTTTCCTCTTGTTTGCTTGCTCCCTGGATCCCTTTCCAGAAAGCTTCCAGGCCCAGCATGTATATGGGACCATCCGTGCACTCACAGGAACCTCCTCCAGCAGACAGGTCTGTTGTGAAAGCCTGTGGCAGAACTCTCTGCAGAAAGGCTAGGGGCTAGACCCAAGCAGCTAATTCAGGCACTGAACGTCTTGCCAGAGGGGCACAGCAGGTTGACTTTCCCAGGACGCAGCAGGAAAAATTGGATAACACCACTCAGACCCAAGCCAGGCACCTCTGGATGATTTGAAGTTGGTAGATCCGGACCCTATAAGCTGAGACATTTTGATAGACCCTTATCTATGAGAACATCTCTCTTTCTCTCTTGACCTAGGTGAGGGTGAACTAATCTGCCTGGAAGAACTCATGTACATCAAGGGGAGGTGATTAGACAGAATTTAGGGGAACTATTTTAAATGCAAATTCCCAAATTAATATCTGCTTTGCTAAACGAGCATAATGTTTTCTGTAATAGTCTAAAATATAAACCCATTAGTTACAAAAGTTTGTCCACTATTAAATATCACTACCCATTATTAGTGATCCTAATTGTGGTTTTATAAATGCAATATTGTAACTGCCTTAACCACATAATCTCTCTTGAGTAAAAATATCAGTAGGTGCTATGGAAATAACTGCACCAAAGCTCTAAACCAAAGATCAGAGAACAGTGTTATATTAAATTACAAACAGAAGGAGCAAAATTCAATCTAAGGCCCCAAGCTCATCCAGAAAACTGCAGGAGACACCAGCATAGAAGAAATTGGAAATCACACACCTGAAATGTCTGAAATAATAGCATCTGAAGTAAAGAAACAACTGCAAAAATGTACAAGGGAAATCAAGTCAGAAATAATCTCTGATCTGAAAAAAGAAATGATAACTATAATGAAAGAACACACTGATAGAAAATAGAGGAGAATAGAAAAATGATGGAATCCTTGAATGAGCTATATAGGAAACAAACGAAATGCATGAAACAAATTCAAAGAGATTTTAAGGAAATTAAAACCTCAATCACAAGTTGGCAAAACCATTTGAATGAAAGTGAAGATAGAGTCTCAAACCTTGAAGACAGTGTTGCAGCTAATGAAAAGGTAAGAAAAATGATCCTTTAAAAACAACTAGGATGCAGGAAAAAATAATTCATCATCTGCAAAGTGATTCAAAGATGAACAACATAAGAAAAATAGGCATCAATGAGAAAGAAGGAGTCAATACACATAATATAAAAAGAATATGGACAGAAGAAATAGCAGAAAACTTCCGAAATATGGGGAAACAATCTGATATTCAGGTAACTGAAGCATGAAGAACTGCAAATAACCATCAGTCCAATTAAAACATACCCAGACCTGTAATAATTAAGATCCCAGAAATCCAGCATGCGAACAATATACTAAAAGCTGCTAGAGAAAAATAAACAGGTCACATTTAAAGGAAAACCTATCAGAATAATAATGGAAGATTTTCCTTCACAAATCATCAGGTCAAGAAGAGCATGGAGCAATGCACTTCAAGTCCTCCGAGAAAAAAATTTCCATCCCAGACTTTTATACCCTGCAAAACTCTCTTTCAAGTTTGATGGAGAAGTGAAATACTTACATGACAAAGAAAAACTAAAGAATTTCACAATTACAAAGCCAAACCTACACAAACTACTAAAAGATATTCTAGAGAGAGACCAAAATTACCACAACTTCACCAATGACAATGGAAAGATCTGCCAAATAGGTCAAACAATCAAACATAGGAGAAAAAAGCATATACAAGAACAGGTAAATAACACGTCAATCATAAGTCAATACATTTCAATTATAACCATCAATATAAAAGGACTCAATTCATCAATTAAAAGAAATAGACTGGCAGAGCGGATTAGGAATCAAAATCCAACAATAAGCTATATACAAGAAACACACTTAACTCATAAAGAAATTCATAGGTTGAAAGTCAAAGGATGAAAATCAATACTTAATGCCTCAGCACATCAGAAAAAAGTAGGGGTAGTAATCATGTTCGCAGATAATCTGAACTTCAAACCAAGAATGATCAAATGAAATAAAGAAGGCCACTATATACTGGTTAGGGGAAAAATAAGAGAGGAATGGGTAATAGTGATGAATATGCCTGCACCAAACATGGAAGCACCCAGCTGTATAAAACAAATCTTTTTTTATTTTTATTTTTTGGCAGAACCGGGGATTGAACTGAGGCCCTTGTGCTTGCCAGGGAAGCACCTATTCCACTGAGCCATCTCCCTGGTTCCTATAAGACAAATCTTAATGAACACTAAAATTCTAATACCAAAACACAATATTAACAGGAGACTTTACCAAATCCTTAACCAAAAAGATCGGTCAAGCACACACAAAAAAATTAGCAAAGCAGTAGCAGAACTGAACCAGAACTTGGAACAAATGGACTTAGTGGATATATACAGAGTGTTCTATCAAACCATGTCTGAATACACATTCTTTTCAGCTACACACAGGTCATTCTCCAAAATAGACCACATATTAGTTCATAAGTCATGCTTAAGTATATGCAAGAAAACAGAAATTATCCCATGCATATTATTTGACCACAGTGCAGTGAAACTGGAAATAAACAACAAAAGAAACCAGAAAAATCCCCTAAATACATGGAAATTAAGCAACACTCTTCTCAGCAACCAATAGGTTACATAGGAAATTGAACAATATCTACAATTCAATGAAAATTGAAACACAACTTGTCAGAATTTACAGAAAGCTGTTCTTAGAGAGAAATTTATAGCTGTGAACTCACACATTAGGAAAAAACAGAATGGGAACAACTAAGTTACCTAATGTCACACCTCAAATATCTAGAAAAAGAAGAGCAAAACAAACCCAAAGGCAAAGACAAAAGGAAATTATAAAGATTAGAGGAGATATTAATGCAACTGAGACAAAGAAAATAATACAAAGAATTGATGAATCAAAAGTTGGTTCTTTGAAAGATCAAATAAAATTGATAAGCCCCTAGCTAACCTCATCAAAAAGATGAAAAAAAAACAACTCAAATTCAAACAACAAGGACTGAAAAGGGTGAAGTTGTTATAAACCCTGTGGAAACTCAGATCATCAATAGCTATTTTGACAATATTTACTCTCACAGAATTGAGGACACAAAAGAAATGCACAGATTCCTAGAAAGGTACAAATTGACAAAGCTGAATCAAGAAGATATAAGAGATAGGTAGGATAGATATACAGCTTAATTCTCTTTTTTGAATGAATAAAAAGATTTGTTCTAATAGTTTGTGGACAGGTTATCATGTCTGTATCATGTACAATGAATAACCACTAAGACAGCAATGTATTTATAATTGAAACTGTCCTACTAATCGGTTTTAAAACTGTCTCATTACTGTTTCTCAATAAAATTATTAAAAAAAAATTAGTTACTCAGAGTAAAAAAAAAGTGCATGATAAATATATAAGCACATTAATTAAAGCAAACATATGTGAATCAGAATGTTAAAAAAATAAAGACCCACATGAATGATCAGAAGAAGAAAGACAATGTGTATTTAAATTAGTTCAGTTCATTTATTCCCCCATCTTATCTTAGTAAATAATTTTTAACTTGTTAAACATAAATATCTAATATGCTTTGATACAAGAATCATGTGTCTTTTTTTGGAGCTTAGGATAGAGTAACAACAAATTTTTGAAAGCCATCTACAAGACATAGTCATTGATTTAGTAGGAGGTCATGTCCTTGAAAGAATGATCCAAAGAAAAGAACTAAAGATAAAAGATTAATGATGTGGGAAGCAGAGTTTTGAGGTAAAGCCCAGCTCTGTGGAACTGTACTGCTGCTTTGATAACAGTAAAGAAATATTTGCAAAACCAAAAAAAAAAAAAAAATAAAATAAAAGACATAAGATCTCTAAATAACCCAATAACAGCCAATGAAATTGCAAATGAAAACCTACTGACACAGAAAAGTCAATATCATGATGGATTCACAGCTGAATTCTACAAGAAGTTTACAGAAGATATAAGCTCTATACTCCTTAACCTCTTCAATGAAACTAAAAAGGAAAGAATTCTACCAAAATCAATCCTGGAGGCAATGGTACCTAAACTGATACTTAAATCAGAGAAAGATGCAACTAAAAAAGGAAATTACAGGCCAATCTCCCAAAGAACATAGAAACAAAAATCCTCAATAAAATCCTAGGAAATATAATACAACAAATCAAGATTATACACCATGACCAGGTAGGATTCATCCAAGGGATGCAAGGATGGTTCAATCTATGAAAATCTATAAACGTAATACACTGTATCAATAGAGATAAATCCAAAAACTACATGATCATCTGAATTGATATAGAAAAAGGTTTTGAAAAAGTTCAACCCTCATTCATGTTCAAAGCCTTACAGAAAATTGGAATAGATGGCATCTACCTCAGTCTAAGAAAAGCTATCTATGAAAATCAAATGTCTAATATAATTCTAAATGGGGAAAAAACTGAGATCTTTTACTGTCAGATCTGGTACAAGACAATGATGTGTTCTATCTCCACTCCCATTTGATATAGTTCTGGCATCATTAGCTAGAGCCATTAGACAAGAGAGAAAAATAAAAAGAATATGACTAGATAAAGAAAACATTAAACTATCATTATTCACAGATGACATCATATTCTACTTGGAAGTGCAAAAAACTCCACCAATAGTACTAGAGCTAGTACTCATAAATTCAGTAGCATAGCAGGATACAAAGTCATTACCCAAAAGTTAATAGTATTCCTCTACACACATAACAAACACACTGAAAGGGAAACTATAGAAACAATACCTTTCACAATAGCACTGTGGAAAATGAAATACTGGGAATTACTTGAACTGAAGAAGTAAAATTCAGTACTCTGAAAAAAGAGATCGTAGATGATTTCAGAAAATGGAAAGATATTCCCTGCTCCTGGATAGGAAGAAACAACATGGAGAAGATGGCCATACTGTCAAAATTGTTATACAGATGTACTGCAATCCCTATCAAAATACCATCAACATATCTCACAATCCTAGAGAAATCATTTCTAAAATTTATTTGGAGTGAGATAAAACCTAGAATAAGAAAGGCAGTCCTCGGCAACAAAGGCAAGGCAGAAGGCATAATTCTGACTTGAAATTTGATAAAATCAGTATGGTAATAGCAAAAAAACTAGACCTGAAGATCAATGGAAAATATTAGAAAATACAGATGCAACTACAAATACACTCAGACATCTATTCAACAAAGGAGCCAAAAATGCTTACTGGAAGAAAAATAGTCTCTTTAACAAATGGTGCTGGAAAAACTGCCTCTCTGCAGGCTGAAAATTAAAACTTGTTCCAAGTCTATCACCATGCATTAAACTAAAGTCAAAAGGTATTAAAGATCTAAACACTGAAACAGAAACACTAAATCTCCTAGAAGAGAAAGTGGGAAGAAATCTTAAAGATAGAGGGTAGGCAAATAATTCATGAACTAAAGTGAAACTGCACAGGAAATACTTGAAAGAATTAACAGCTGAGAACTCCTCTTATTGAGAACATTCTGCACATCAAAAAAAAAAAAAAAAAATTACCAACAGAGTGAAAAGGCAACCTACAAATTTGGAAAAAACCATAACTAATAAGCAGTCAGAAAATGGTATTCTATTTAGAAATTATACAGAACTAAAAAACATTAGGGCCCTAAAGTCTAGACCCAATCAAAAAATGGGCATCTAAAATGAAGACACACTTCTCAGAGGAGGAAATACAAGCAGCAAAAAATACATGAAAAAGGGTTCACATCACTAGCCACCCATGTAATACAAATTAAAACAACACTGAGATACCATCTCATCCCAGAAAGAATGGCTATCATAAAGAAATCAACCAATGACAAATGTTGGAGAGGATGTGGGAGGCAAAAGGAACCCTTCTCGATTTCTGGTGGGAATGTAAACTGGTGTAACCATTATGGAAATCAGTGTGAAGATTCCTCAAAAAATGAGGATTGGAAATCCCATTCAGTCCAGCTATCCTCCTTTTGAGAATTTACCCAAAAGATCTGAAAACATCATATCATAGTGATATATGTGTACCTATATTTATAGCAGCAGAATTTGTGATACCTATATCTTGGAAACAATTAAAATGCCTGTCATCTGAGGAATGGATGAGAAAGATGTGGTGGTCTTGTACAATGTACCGTTACTCAGCTATGAAGAAAAATAAACTCGAAGCCTTCGTATATAAGTCTTCACATAAATTGAAGATATACTCAAAAGTGAAATAAAGCAGACCCACATGTGTAAATATTGTATAGTCTCCTTAGTGTAAGAATTCAAAAGAAGAAATAACAACTGAAAGGTATGACACAGTTAAAAGGAAAGCAAATACTTAAGGATTGAAGAACATAAAGAGAAAGGAAAGAAGTTGGGAAATATGTTGGGGTAAAACCATACATTTATATAAACAAAATGGTTAAGGTAATGGTGCTAAGAATTCCATCAGGTTTTTGCCAATAGCAGTTAATGGATAGACTTCTCATCCTGACTCTTTGTGCTAATATCTGTGAACTAAGCAACTACATTACGGACCAATGTGTAATACTGAAACTATGCTTAAAATACAATACCTTTCACAATAGCACCACAGAAAATGAAATGCCTTGGGATTCACTTAACCAAGGAAGTCAAAGATCTTTTCACGGAAAATTACAACACCCTAAGAAAAGAGATTATAAAGGATTTCAGAAAATAGAAAGATATTCCAGGCTCCTGGATAGGAAGAACCAACATCGTGAAGATGGCCATACTCCCAAAATTGCTGTACAGATTTAATGCAATACCTATCAAACTGCCACCAACATACCTCCCAGATATAGAGAAATCAATCCTGAAATTTATTTGGAACCACAAACAACCTAGAATAGCAAAGGCAATCTTGGCCAATAAAGACAAGGCAGGAGGCATCACAATTCCTGATTTGAAATCATACTACAAAGCCACTGTGATAAAATCAACATGGTATTGGCAACAAAATAGACCTCAGGATCAGTGGAATAGATTAGAAGATGCAGAGGCATCTACTAAAACACTCAGCCATCTTATCTTCGACAAAGGGGCTACACAAGCTCACTGGAAGAAAGATAGCCTCTGTCATTTTGGTCTTCTAAATGTGTACTGCTCCTAATGTCATATCAATTAGCGCTATACTTTCTTTAAAGTAAATTTTTTTAAAAGCAAATAAAAGTAAAGGAGGGATGAGAAAAACAAAATGTAGCAGGATTATACTGCTACAATGTTGAATATAGTTTGATTTCTAAATATCTGTGTAAATTTAGGCAATTGTTTAAACATTCTAAAGGGATTTAAATTTTAGGACATCCATGGTTGTTGGAAAACAGCAATTTCTTTTTATGTCTAAGGTATGTGATATTCAGACAGACAGTGATATTAATCCTAAGTCTTTTGTTATAGGATAATAATATCAGTAAACTTCTTTTCTGGATGTTTAACAACTGATGTTTTGCAGCCAAAAATTAGAAAGATTGATAGGCTAAGACAATAGCCAACATTTTGGCTCTGGCCCCTCAAAGTCAATGAGGTTCAGGACATAAGAGAACCTCTGCTGTGAAATCATGTAATTAAGCAGTATCCAAAATTTTTTGAATAAGGAAACTATGGTGTCTCAGAGGAAAGTGATTGACAATGTACAATGCGCCCAAGGAGAGTCACCTAGAGAGATAATATGCTCTCAGGCTTTCACAAAGAGCAAATTGGTCAAGCAATGGCCATGACTCATCCACATGGCTGACACTGACAAAAGATCTACAAGGTGCTGTACATGGTTTCAGGGTAAATCCTGAGGGTATTTCATTGACTTTATCAGATAGCAAAAGTTACATTTCTAGTTATCTAGATTTTACTTTCACTTGGTCTTAACTATCGAGTATAAAGTGTAACCACAAGGCACAAAAAGTAAAACTATATTTATGCTCATCTGCAAAAGGCTCAATTCAACAACTTCAGACAATTTCCAGTTGTGCTTATAACTCACTACAATTATGGAACACTGGAGTATATTGGATTATTTTGCTGAACTCAAGTAGCCACAATATTTGGACCGGTATCAAGTATAAAAAGGCCCTTTATTTTATTTTTTTTTCATTTATTTTTATTTTATTAAAATACAAATGTCAGTCAGAAAGTTTCAAGACACCTTAACCATACACATTCGATGAATTAATACATTGCAAACTGTTTTCATAACGTTTTGGTATTATACAAGGTGCATACATGATATTATATTTACAGATATTATTTTAGCAGATATCTCTTATCAGTGAATTAAGAGTGTAGTTGCTTACTTATCTTATTTTTTATACCTGAATTATATCAAAAATTC
>PVKA01048326.1:0-13849 GCA_004027165.1 Ctenomys sociabilis
TGTCTTTTTGAGTCAGGGTCTCACTATGCAGTTCAGGCTGGCCTTAAGCTCACTTTGTAGCTCAGGCTGGTCTCGAACTCACAGCAATCCTCCTGCCTCAGCCTCCCGAGTGCTGGGATTACAGGCATGCACCACCATGCCCAGCTGTTCTCCACCGGTTTTACGCAGGAACAAAGATTTTTCGCCAGGACAGAATGCAGGGCCTGACGCAGAGTAGTGTGTGGAAGACTTGCAGAAAGCCCAAAGGAAAGAGATAAGAGTGGAGGAGCCGGGAGGATAGCAGCTGCTGACCCCAACAGAGCGGGCCAGTCAACACCTAGCTCATATTTGAAAGAAGAAAACCAGATGGGGCGACAACATGGAGCCTTCCTGCTGGAGAGCTGACTCAGCCGCATAAGCGCCTACCTGGCAAGCACAAGGTCCCGAGTTCAATCCCCAGTACCCCCCTTATCCTCTCCCCACCACACACAAAGCAAAACAAAACCTGGAGCCTTCTTCATCCTGTGGGTACCATTGCAGGAGAACCAGGCTGCCGCCCTGTGAGACCAGGGGTGACAACCGGAAATGAGGTCTGGAGTGAATACCTTGCAGAGATTCCAAAAAAGAAATCCCAGCACTTGGGAGGCTGAGGCAGGAGGATCACTGCAAATTCAAGCCCAGCCTGGGCTACAAAGTGAGCTTAAGGTCAGCCTGAACTGCATAGCGAGACCCTGTTTTAAATAAATAAATAAAAAGGTAACCCAAGTGTTACAGTTGAATTATGGGCCTTACAGCTCTTAAGCCCCACAGCGCGACTCCCACTTCTGCAGAAAGCAGGAAAGACAGTTCTTATTTCAGCTGCTTGACGTCTGGAGAAGACGCCGACCTTCCAAGCAACATCAGTATCCATAAATTTGGGGCAACGCAGGGAGATTATCCACACATTGTGGCAGATAGTTTCCTGGATGGATATCTTTTTTCTTTTCTGTTCCTTTCCTTTCCTGTTGTTTGTTTTGGGGGGGTGTTGTTCAGGGTCTCACTACACAGCCCACGCTCATAGCGATCCTCCGGATTTCTGCCTCCCTGATGCTGGGATTACAGGTGTGCGCCACCACGCCCAGACTCCATAGCTGGTTCAGCGCACCCGAAGGTGGGGGCGGCGCAGCACTGTTTTTGTTCGACAGGCTTGCTCTGCTGCCCAGGCTCGAACTCCTAGGGAGTTCGTAATTGAGGAAGTGGAAACCGCTGCCAGCGTGGGCAGAAACAGAGATCAGACTCAGGGCTGCTGGCTCCCTGGACTCCTCGCTAAGATCCCCAGCAGTCCTCAGGAGAGACTGCGTGGGTGGCACAGAGAATGAGGTCCTGGGAACTCTGTCCAGAAGCTGCACCCGCTGGAGTGGCCCAGACGCCCGGGTGCCGGGCACACCTGGCCCTGGAGAGGCCTCGGGGCTGGGGCCAGAGGGTCTCAAGTTGGAAGCCAACTTTGGCCATTTAGCGAGACCCGCTTGAAAAATAAAAACAGCTGGGGTGCAGCTCAGCGGGGAGGGCCTGGCTTCCACCCCCCCCCCCAACCCCACATCCAGGGTAACATCAGGAGCCTTCCCTGGGCCCCTTCGTCTCCTCAGCTTCACTCCTGGTCCCACAAGATGCTGTTCTGATTTCTGGCTTCCCTGTCTAGCATGATTTGTGTCTAAACTTCGGCCTCATGGGTGCATTTATCTTTTTTTTTTTTTTTTTTTGTCTTTTTGAGACGGGGTCTCACTATGTAGTTCAGGCTGGGCTTGAGATCACTTTGTAGTCCAGCTGGTCTCAAACTCGAAATGATCTTCCTGTCTCAGCCTCCCGAGTGCTGGGATTAGTGGTATGCACCACTATGCCCGCCCTGTGTTGGCTTCCTTTACTCGCTGTTCTATGTGCTGCCTCCATGTTGTCAGGAATAGCAGGACTTTGTCCTTTTTAACACAAACCATTAACTCAGTTGTTTAAGTGACAGCTTAAACAAAGCAGTCAGGCTCAGGTTACAGTGGTTCGGATCCCCAGATCCTCATGCATTACCAAACCTGTCCTTAAGGGGCCAGCCCCTCCCCCAAAAAAATTCTTCTTAACTTTTGGAACTGGGGAGATAGTTCAGTAGAATAAGTGCTTACCTGGCAAACACAGAGTCCTGAATTCAATCTCTGGTACCAAAAAAAAAAAAAAAAAAAAAAAAAAAGACAGCATCTCTTTCTTCACTTTACCCAGGCTGGCCCCGGACTCCTATTAGTCAAGCAGTCCTCCTCTCCCAGCCTCCCAAGAAGCTTCAACTATGGGTATACACATTATACTGGGCCCTCGTTCCCTTTTGTTGCTGTGTAGTATTCTGCACTGGATAATTATATAGCAGTGAAAATAGACCAATACATGTGTTTATCCCCCCCATACTGAGATTCCATCCAGGGCTCACACTGGGCTAGATCCCCAGCCCTTTTTCACTTTTCATTTTAAAACCAGGTCTTTCCAAACTGCCTAGTCACCCAGGCTGGGCTCAAAGTCTTAATCCTCCTGTCTGCACTTCCTGAATTGCTAAATGACAGGTATGTGTCACTGTGCCTACGCTAAGCTATTTTTTATTTTAGCAGCAAGAACAGACTACAACACATACACAGACAAGTGGACTAGGCTACAGGTAAAGTTTATTAAGGTGACATTGACACCAGGTATTGGCACAAGGGTGGCCTCCCAGGCCTCAGCCCCTGTGGACCCAGAATGAGGCTGCCCTGTCCACTTCACGTGTGTCACCCACAGAGACTGGGTCCTCAGATTACAAGTCCTAGTCTGGGAGGGACCCTGCTATACAATATAAACTAAAAGGCTGGAGCTTGGTCAGAAGGCAGAGGGTTCCATCTCCACAGCCCTGCTGCCGCCCCGAGGGGCAGGGCCGTGCCCTCCCTACTTCTCCTTGCCCTGGGTGCTCTCCCTGATGCCCGGGGTGAAGGGCCCCACCAGCCACGTGACGGGCACATTCTGGGCCACAGACTCCACCATGCGCTCCAGGGCCTCACGCACCTGGGTCACGCGCTGGCGGCTCTGAGCAAGAACGTTGGCGGACAGGTCCTGGAAGGTGCGGGCACCGGCCAAGGTGGCCTGCAGGTCCTCGGCGTGGCGGCGAGCCTGCTGGGCCTGGTCCCTCACGTGCGAGGGCAGCCCCTGGATGCTGGAGCCCAGGGACACGCAGGTGCTCTGTAGCTGCTGCGCCACCTCACGGCACATGGCCAGCGCCCGGGACTCCACCTTGGGGGGACAGCAAAATGTAGGGCTCTGTGGGCGGCTGGGTGTGGGGCTTCCCAGGGCAGAGAATGAACCCTGGCCCTCAGCACTGAGCTATACCCCTGGCCCTTTTTATTTTGTATTTTGAGACAGGGTCTCTCACCAATTAGCTAACAGTGGGCTCAAGCTTGTGATCTTCCTGCCATTGGGCTGCAAGCTGCATATGCCACTGTACTGTGCTGAGCTCAGCAATTTCATTCATTCATTCTTTTTTTTTTTTTTTTTTTTTTTTTTTTTTTTTTTTTTTTTTTTTTTTTTTTTTTTGGTAGAACTGGAGATTGAACTCAGGCTCTTCACTTGCCAGGGAAGCGCTTATTCCACTCAGCCATCTCTCTAGCCCTCATTCATTCATTCTGAGACAGGCTCTCACTACGTAGCCCAGGCTGGCCTCCAATTTGCAGCCATCCTCTTGCCTCCGTTTCCCAAGTGCTGGGATTGCAGGTGTGTACCACCACACCCGGCCCAAGGCACTCTTGTAATACCAGCGTTTAAGAGGCTGGGAGAGGAGGGTTGAAAGTTCGAGCCCAACCTGGGCAACCTAGCAAGTTAACAGGACCCTGTCTGAAAATACAAAATGGAACAATCAGATGTGGTGGCATGTGCCAACACGTAGGAGGCTGAGGCAGGAGGGTTGCTCAGAGGCTAAGGTGCCCACTCTGCACTGGAACTTGGGAAGTTGGCATAGATCTAGTGACATCTAGATCAACAGGCAGCTCCAGGGGCAAAAAAAGGCCTTGCCTGGGACAGCATGGACCGGGCCAGAGACTTTTTTTTTTGAAAAGTTGCTATAAGGGATTTGTGAATAGCAAACTTGTGCAGGGACACTGGGAACAGAAGGCCTGGGAGACCCAAGGTAGCTGTCTCCTGGGTTAGTGCTTGCAGGCTGAGCCAATAGGAGCACCCTGATTTTATAAGCCACACCCAAGAAGAGAAATCCTGAAGGGCTTCCTGGGGGACGCATTATGTGTCTGAAAACAGGATGGAGCAAGGCCATGGGCAGGGCTGTGGAACGCAGCTTCCAGGCTGTGGTGGGGACCCCACACCCGCCACCCGGTGGGTACCTCCGGCTTGGCTGGGTCCTCTGTGCTGTGTGCTTTCTGGTTCCACTTCAGCCACATCTGGTGCAGCTTCTCTTGCCCCTCCACAAGCTTCTGGTCCACTCCCCCCTTCACAGTTTCCATCTGCAGCAAGAGAGAGGAGTGAGGGACAGGAGTTCCTCTGGAGTGCTGGGAGCTCTCCTTTCACTTTCGACTTTATTTTTAAAACTGTTGGTGATGGAACCCAAGCCCTTCACTCTAAGGTACATTTGCAGTCCTTTTCTACTTATTTTGACACAAGGGCCCGCTGTGTCGCTCAGTTGCTCGGGCTGGGCTCCGATTTGAGATGCTCCTGCCTCAGCCTCCTACACCCCACACAACGCACAACCACAGCCCCAGCCAGGTGAACCCAGTCCAGAACACCAGCCCAGGAGAGGGATGCTCCGCCCACTACAGGAAGGACCGCCCCCTCGATCCAGCCTCTGCTCACCAGACTGAACGCATGTGCCAGCTGCTGCAGCGCCTCCTGCGCATGCTCCTTGGTGCTACGCAGCTTCGCCAGGGAGTGCTCGTATGCGTGCTGGCGCAGCCGCTCGGATAGTGAACCCAGGCGCACGAAGTAGCTCTGTTCCTGTCGCTGCTGCTGTACCGAAGCCACATCAAAGCCCTCCAGGGACGTGGCGAGCCGCTCTGGGGCAGGTGAGAGGTCCTGGTGAGGCCAGGCTGCGTTCCCCCTCTGTGCCCTGGTCCCAGGACTCACAAGCTGCCGGAGTCTTGGAGTAGACCCCGAGTAGTACCATCATCACGCCCCTGGCCCCGGCCACACCAGCTTTCTTGTGGATCCTGGAACATGCTCCTAGCCCAAGACCTTTGCACCGGCCTTTCCCTTTAGCGGGAACATTTTCTCGCTGGGTCCCGCGTCTAGAATGGGGCCTGGCATTCAGCAGACGCTCAAACCCTTACCTAAAATCATGTAGAAACAGCTTCTTTTGTGTTGTCCTGCCTCCAGCCTGTACCACCCACAGGCTTCTTTGTTCACTTAAAAGTTTTAAGTGCATTGTAGGCATTGCATACCTAATGTCCTAGCACTCTGGGAGGCTGAGGCAGGAAAAACACCACAAGTTCAAGCCCACAATGGGCATCTTTGTGACTTAAAGATATCCTGTCTTGAAATTTAAAAAAGGCCTGTTGTGTACCTCAGTGTGATTCAATACCCAGTGGGTTCAATACCCAGCTTCACCAAAAAAACAAAACAAAACAAAAAAAAAAACGGTTCATTGAGCATCTGCTGTATGCTAGATGCTGGAGCTATGCTCAAGATCAAAATTTGCCCCTCATAGAATTTACCATCCTAGTAACAAAAATCAAGCTAAAGTGAAACTGGGACTGAGTAGATATTTCTGTAGTTGCCTTTTTTTTTTGGGGGGGGGGTTACTGTATTTTTTTGGTTGAAGTGTTTTTCAGGAGAGATTTATGTTTTGTTTTTGGTGCCAAGGACCGAACTCAGGGCTTCCAGCTTGCTAGGCAAGCATTCTACCGCTGAGCCAAATCCCCAGCCCCGAGTAGATATTTCTGAAGCGGCGGCAGCATTTAACTGGAGCTAAATGGACACAGGGCACATCTGTGCAAAGGTCCTGGGTAAGGGCAGTAGCAGAGGGAGAGAGGGGCACAGAGTGAGAAGGGGAAGCGGAGAGGGGTGAGGTGGCTGAAGTGGGGGGGCTTGAGGGCTGCAAGAGGCCCGGAGCTGTGCAAGCCCAGAAGCGTGGCGCCCCCTGGTGGCTGCTGTGGGGAAGACAGGCTGCAGGATTAAGCACGTGGATGGCAGCAGGGGGACCGACAGCCCCAGAGGTCACTCACCTAGCTCAGCATTTGTCATGGGCAGGTGGTTGTCGGCCCAGGCCTCCGACTTGTCCAGCACAGTCTCTGCCCCGCTCAGCACCATCTGCCCTACGCGCGACCCCATGACTGACTGGACACCACTGGTTACTGCCGACTTGGTCATGTCCACACTGCTCTGCACAGCCCCACGGGTCACGTCCACTGCGCTTGCCACGCGGGTGGCCACAGAGTCCTTGGCGCTCGACACAGTATGGGACACCACGTCTCGTGCCTCTGACACCTTAGCCGACACGAGCTCTTTGGTGTCTGCCAGGACCTGTAAGACAAGACCCTCGCACCTGTGTCCCTGGGGGGCCCTTTGCTGCACCCCGAAAGTCATTCCACCTCCCAAGGCAGCTATGACCATGAGCCTTCAGAGCTGGGGATGCAGCTTGGGGCAGGGACCCATGGTTCCACGCGCTGCATGGCCAACCCCTCCCCCCATGAACTCTAAAGCCAGAATGCCCAGGGTCTTGTCTCAGGCTTGCTGCTCCCTAGCTGTGTGGCCTCTGGCCAATCCCTCTACTTCTCTGGGCCTCCCTGTCCTCCTCTTGGGGAATAGGGGTGGCACTGTGTCTTCCTAAGGAAGTTATAAATCGAAGGCCTCAATTCCAGCATGTTAAAATGTGGCAGTATTCAGAGACATTCCTACAGTGGTCATTAAGGTTCAAGCGGCTGTATATGGTGGAAATCCTAGCACTCTGGGAGCTGAGGCAGAAAGATCTCAAATTTTCCCAGCCTAGGCAACTTAGTGATTTATTTTGAGACACCATCTCAAAATAAAAAATAAAGGGTTGGGGATGGAGCTCAGTGTGAAGGCCCTGGATTTCATCTCTAACATAGAAAAAGGAGAACAAAAGGATTTGCCAAATCAAAGGTTGGTCTCAGTTATTTAACCCAGCCTCCTAGGCAGGCAGCAGCATGGAAATGGAAATGAGTGGGTGCAGGGGGCCATTTTTGGCTTCTTTTTCTAGGATTGGACCTGCCTGTTGAGCCAGCGGGCATAGCATAGCACCAGGGTTAAACACCGCACTGAGCTGGGTGTTGGTGTCACACTTGAAAATTCAGGAAGTTGAAGAAAAAAAGGAAAAAGAAAAAAATACATAAATAAAAGAAAATTCAGGAAGTTACGAAGATCACAAAGCCTGGGCAATTTAGTAATTCAGGGAGACCTTGTCTCAAATGGCCTGCTCAGCCTCCCCTGGGGGCAGGCCTGGAACCACATGTGGGGTTGGGGATCAAATTTGTTCCTGGGCTTGACTAAGCTTGCCTAAGTAGGGGCTTTAGATGCCGAGCTATCTTGCAGTCCGCCCAAAAAACTACTTTAAAGGGCTAGAGATGGAGCTCGGTGCATACGCCCTGGATTCCATTCTCAGAGCTGAAAACAAAAAAATTGCACTGGGGGTACCCGGTCTCACAGTTCCTGGAGAGCTACCTCTGTCGGGGAGAAAAGCCACCCCCAGGGCCCAGGAGGGGAGATCCCAGGCCCAGAACCTGGCCTGCAGGGCTGGACAGTGATGCAGAGAGCTTGACCTTGCACTCAGCTTCTATTCGGGGAAGGAATGCAGCCTTGGCCATGCTCACTCCTCAGTGGCAGGGAAGAGAAAGCAGAGCTGGGCCTTGGGACAGCGGGGGCTCCTGGGGACATCTGCCACCACCCCCACAGCTTCCTGGGCTAACCGCAGCTATACTGTGTGTGAACATAGCTCAGGGCTAGGTTGGCCCAAGGGTTACTCCGTTGGGTGTAAGGCAGGTGCCAGGGAGGCACCAGGTGAAGTGCTGCCCCTCAGCTCAGGTGCCAGGAGAGCCCTGAGGGAGCTGGGCAGAGGACTCACACCAGCACGGAGTGCCCCTGCCGGCCCTTCTACACTCACCCACTCCCCAGAGTGAGAAGTGAGCCCTGGATCTTTCTTGTTTTGCTACCAGGGATAGAACCCAGGGCCTTTGCACTGAGCTACATTCCCAGCCTTGTTTATTTATTTTGAGCAGGGTCTCACTCTGTAGCACCACCTGGCCTTGAACTTGCTCATGTAGCCCAGAACAATGTGATGCTGAAAGCTTCACCTTGCACTGGCTTTGAATGCACAGGGATCCTCCTGCTTCAGCCTCCCCAGTCCTGGGATTACACACGTGTGTCATCATGCCTGGCTACCTTTCATTTTATTTGTTTTGAAATGAGGTTTTGCTATGTCACTAAATCACTCATGCTGGGTTCACACCTGCCATCCTCCTGCCTCGGCCCCTCGCGGTGCTAGGAAGCCACTGTCCTCACCTTTCCAGTAGGCTGCTGCAGGATGGGCAGGTTCTCCTCCAGCTTGTCCAGCCCCTTGTGGGCGTACTGGCTGGCTGATGCAACTGTGGGAGGGGGAGGAGAAAAAGGAAAAGCTCACTGTGGAGCCAGCTGTTTGGCTCTAGCCAATCTTGCCTGGCATCCACATACTCAGCGGTTGAGGCAGTCACTGCAAGCCCAAGGCCAGCCTGAACTGCACAGGAGACCATGTCTCAACATGCAACTCCAGCACGTGCTGCAGTTGAGGCGTCTGGGCCTGGTCTTGGGGGGGCAAAGCCAAGGCTGGGGCACAGGCCCCAGGAAGGTCGGTCGGGGAGTCCCAGTGTTCAGGGCCGCCCTCCCCCGCTCACTTTGAGGCTCCAGCCGGGACAGGATGGGCTGCGCCCCGCTGACAGCAGCCGCAGTGAGGGTTCTCACGCCCTTCTCCGCCGCATCGCACACGGTCTTGACATGCGGGTGACTCTCCTTGGTGGACGTGTAGGCCGCTGACACCATGCCACAGGTGGAGCTGATGAGCGGCAGGTTGGTCACGCGGTCCACCACGCTGGGCTGCGGGGGCAGCAGAGGCAGCTGAGCGAGGGCCCGCTGTGTTCCTGATTTAGTTATGCCCCGGGGGCTGGGCCCGCATAATCCGCCCACTGAGCTCCATCCCGGCCTTCTCTTGGTTGTTCACTGTGGCCCACAGGCGGCCCTGGGTTCATCCCTGGGACTGGACTCTCATCCCAGGTGACTGGGGTCACCTGGCCAAATCGACAGTCCTGAGAGGTTCACGGCACTGTTCCAGTTTCACAGGTAGGGAAACTAAGGCCCTGAGACTACAAAAATCATCTCCTGCCACAAATCAAGCTGATCCTGGATCTGAGCTGAATCTGTCCTCCATGCTGTGGGGACATCACACGGCTGGCCGAGAGCCTGCGCAGGTCTCCAGCACGACAAAAACAAAAACTAGGCTTTACTGGAGGGTCCAGTGACCGGCTCCAAGAACTGGGCCCAGAGACAGGAAAACAGAAGCGCAAGCTTGAGTCCTAACAGTGGGAAAGAAGAAAAGGCCCAACGGCCCGCCAGCAAGGGAACAGGTTAAAAAAAATGCATAAAACATGTTTTGTGCTGGGTGTGCCTATGAGCCCAGCACCCAGGAGGCTGAGGCAGGAGGATCACCCTGGGTTCAAGCCAGCCTGGGCTACATAGTGAGTTTCAGGTCTGCCTGAACTACGGCATGTTAAGGAAAAAGAGCCCCCACCCATCCTGCCCATAAGTCACAGGGTTGGGGCCGTCCAGTCACAGGCTGACCTTACCTGCTGTACCGGTTCCTCCGGGGTCACTGAGCTGTCTGCAAGGGCTTCTGTCCCTTGTGCAGCCATGGTCTCAGCAGCGGGCACTGTGGGTAGAGGGAGCCGTTGGGGGTGGAAGTCCAGAGAACCTGACTCGGCTTTCTTCTGGTACTGGGGATTGAACCCGGGGCCTTCACACTGAGCTGCATCCCCAGTCTTTTTTATATTTATTTATTTATTTTGGTGGTCCCAGGGATTGAACTCAGGACCCTGCGCTTGCCAGGCAAGCACTTATTCTACTGAGCTATCTTCCTGACCCTTTTTTATTTTTTAATTTGAGACAAGAGAGCCTCACTAAGTGACAAAGGAGCCCTGGCTGGACTAGAACTTGTAATTCTCCTGCCTCAGCCTCCGGAGTAGCTGGGTTTGCACTTCTCACACGGTCTTCCAAGTGCCTCCCCCAGGGATCACCTTTGTCACCTCTAGTCTAGACACACAGATCTGGGCCAGAACCTCAAAGAGGGTGCGTGCCAACAGCTGCGAGGCTTCTGCAGCCATCTTCCCTTTGCCCTGGAAACCTCGCTTCGGGCAAGATCTCGCTCATACCAGCTCTGCCACGTGGGCAGCACCACGGGCACTTGTGACAGCCACAGAGACCTTGGAGCAACCCAGGAGGAGCCCGGTAGAAGAGGATTAAAGAAAACAGCTCAAGGGGCGTGGCAGCACACCTGTGATCCCAGCACTGGGGAGGCTGAGCCAGGATTGCCAAAAACTAGAGATCAGCCTGGGCTACATAGTGTGCTCAAGGACAGCCTGAACTGCAAAGAGGGAGCTTGTCTCAAACAAATGAGTAACAGTAACCCTAGCAGCGCTCGATGCTGCCATCTAACATGGGTCAAGACTGTTAAGATGCCAAATTGAGCAAAAGCTTTTTTTTTTTTTTTTTTTGATACAAGGTCTCACTACACAGTTCAGACTCATAATGATCCTCCAATCTCGGCCTCCCCAGAGCTGGGATTATAGGCATGTGCTACAATGCCTGGTTCCAGGGCCGGCACAGTGTGCCTGGGGTTCTGGGGCTGGCATGGCACATGGTACCAAGGATTGAACTTGGGACCTTGTGCTGGGGAAAAGCTTTTTGTGATGGGGCCGGGATGCAAGGGCCTGAGTTCAATCCCTAGTTCCGCCAAAAAAAAAGCTTTTTTGTGGTTTGTGCAGACAGTGTTTAAGGAGACACAGGACAATGAACAGTGGTCCGCTTCCAACAGGAAGGACTAGGTAGCTCAAGGGGGCGATGAGGCAGAGGGTTCAGTGTTTCAAACCAGGTTAGGAATATCACCTGTTCAAACAACAGTTAAGGAAGGCTGACGAGATAGCTCAGTAGACTAAGTGCCTGCTTAGGCAAGCACAGGGACTAGGGTTCAGTCCCCGACAGCACATGCCATCCAGGTCAGCTCGATGAGCTGGCCCCTGAGACCGGGCGTGGTGGTGCATGCCTGTAATCTCAGTACTGGGGAGCCTGAAATCAGGAGGATCACTACAAGTCAGAGCTTTGTAGTGAAACCCTGTACCAAATACATTAAAAAAAAAAAGAGGGCTTGGGGTAGCTCGAGCACACACAAAATTGTGTGTGCTTTCCTACCACATCCAAGGCCCTAGGTTTGATCCCCAACATTGGAAAGAAATAAAACTAAACTTTTAAAAGCTGGGCCAGAGCCGGGCGTGGTGGCGCAGGCCTGTAATCCCAGCACTCCGGAGGCTGAGGCAGGAGGATTGTTGTGAGTTTGAGACCAGCCTGAGCTACAAAATGAGCTTAAGGCCACCCTGAACTGCATAGTGAGACCCTGTCTCAAAGAGACAATAAATAAATGAATAAATAAATGAAAGCTGGGGACCAGGGAGATGGCTCAGTGGAATAAGCACTTCCCTGGCAAGTGCAAGGGCCTGAGTTCAATCCCCAGTTCCGCAAAATAAATAAATGAATGAATGAATGAATGAATGAATGAATGAAAGAAAGCTAAGCCAGATGTGATGGCTCAGGCTTGTAATCCCAGCACTCGGGAGGCTGAGGCAGGAGGACTGCTGGGAATTTGAGGCTACAAAGCAAGCTCAAGGCCAGCCTGAACTGAGTAGTGACCTGCCTCAAAAAGACACCAAGGAGGCTGTGGAGATGGCTCAGTGGAATAAGTGCTTCCCTGGCAAGCACAAGAACCTGAGTTCAATCCCCGGTTCCGGAAAAAAAAAAAAAAAACCACCAATAAGGGACCGCCAAATAGCTCAGCAGATTAAAGCACCTGCAAGCTGGCACAGGGGCCCAGGGCCCAGGGTTCGACCCCTGGGCCTGCAGGGCTAGCCCCACCCCCCACCCCCCAGCTCTTGGGAGGCAGTAAACAGAATCACTACAAGTCTGATCTAGTAGTGAGACCCTTGACATCCTATAAACCCTTCCCTAAATTATAAAAAAAAAAAAAAGACACCAATAGAAACAAAGAAAGCAAATAAATCATAAAGTCCAGTGTGTGGGATATTTCTGTAATCCCATCACTCATGAGGCTGAGGCAGGAGAATTCCAAGTTTTTTAAGTAAACCTGGGCAACTTAACGGGACACTGTCTCAGAGCAAAAAGTAGAAAGGCGCAGAGGCACAGCTCCCAAGGCTGTTTCCACCCCCAATAGCACACACAGAAAAAGAGGGCAGGGCAAGGGGGCAGAAATGACCTTGCTACTCACTCGTTACCAAGGCCATGTCCCCAGCAGCCCTTGGCTGGGAAGAGGGACAGACACCACAGCCTGCGGATGTCTCCTGGCACTGGCGCCCCCTTGCAATCCTAAACACTTGATGGGGTACAGGCCAGGTCAGGGCCAGGTCGTACTTAGGACTCAGGTGGCTCCCTCCAGCCCCTCTGGCCATCCGTCCCTCCTGGAGTTGGTCACCCAGAGTGACTGCTGTGGACACAGGCACCTTTCAAATCTCAGCTTGGCGACCTGCACGCAGCTGGTTCCTGCGGCCAAAGCTGCTGTGGGGAGCCGCCCCGAGTCCCCCACAACACCCCCACCACAGTCCACCTTCCCCTCTCACACGCTTAGTCTTCCCAGCACGCAGAGAGCTCAGGCAGGAGGATGGAAAGCTGGAGCGAGCCACTGTGGGAGCGCTTATCTCAAAATGTACAGTAAAAGAAGACTGCGCCAGGAGTGAAGGCCCTGGATTCAGTCCCCAGCCAAAAAGAAGGAAAAAGAAAAAGAAAAAACAGAAAAGAACTAAGAAATTCCAAGGGCTCAAGGTCCCAGGCCCAACTGGGAGCAGAGGCCCACAGTAGATAAAGCTTTCGCAACTTCCCGGCCACACCCACCCATGGGAACGGCCCATTTGCCCAGGAAAGACCCCCGGGTGGCAGGCAGGGCTGGGGGCAGCTCCCGGGTGGCGGAGCCATTTGCAAGATGGAGAGAGGGGAAGGGGGTTTGGGGGACCTGGGAGGGAGAGAGGGCGGAGTCCCCAGGCCACCAAGTTGGTGCTGCAACTGCTTTGCACAAAGCAGCCCGGGTCCCAGCGTAGAGAGGTTGGGGGGCGGGGGCAGGACGTGGCCCGCCCCCCGATCCTCAGGGTGCGTGCAGTCTGCTACCAAAGTTACGAGTTCCCCGAGACAGGGAGCCCAGAGCGCTCCTTCCCTGGGGTTCCTCCAGACCCCACGGCCCCCACTCCAGGTCGCCCAGGACCCCCGCTTCTCTCACCGGAGCAGTCCTCAAACTCCCAGGTCCGGGCAGAAAGTGTCCCGGACGGGGCGGGGTGAGAGTTTTACTCCGTGGGAGGGCGGTTCCTATGAGTGACGGACCGAGGAGCCAATCATATCGGGGGCTGCCCGCCGCCGGCCCCGCCCCATCTTTCGGGCGCCCAGGACGTGACTGTCACTTAGTAAAGTCACGGGTCAAGAAAGCACCCGAGCCGGGCGTGGTGGCGCACGCCTATAATCCCAGCACTTGGGAGGCTGAGGCAGGAGGATTGTTGTGAGTTCGAGACCGGCCTGAGCTACAAAGTGAGCTTAAGGCCAGCCTGAACTGTATAGTGAGACCCTGTCTCAAAAAGACAAAAAA
>PVKA01048327.1:0-13854 GCA_004027165.1 Ctenomys sociabilis
AGAAAGAAAGAAAGAAAGAAAGAAAGAAAGAAAGAAAGAAAGAAAGAAAGAAAGAAAGAAAGAAAGAAAGAAAGAAAGAAAACAAAAGAAAAAAGCTTCACACGAACTGGTGTTCACATGGGGATTTCAAATTTTGGGAGTAAGTCTCCACAAAGTTTTTATGCTTACAAGAGTAAGTATAATGAAATGAAAATGTGAATTACTCCCATGGTGGAATTTGAGGTTGGCCCTCAAAGTGTATTTCGTGTTATTTTTAAAGTTACGTGAGAAGAGGAAGGAAGAGCTGCTGTTTATAGTGGATGAGAATACAGAAGAAAGGGCCAGCTAAATAGCTCAGTGGATTAAAGTGCCTGTAAGCAGGCACAGAGAATGGAGGTTCAATCCCTGGCCTGCCATGCCAGCCCTGCCCCCTCACACACACACACACACACACACACACACACACACACACACTGGGCATGCTGAGACAGTAATTGAGACTGGACATGGTGGTACGCGCCTATAATCCTAGCTCTTGGGAGGTGGTAAACAGGCAGATCACTACAACTCCGAACTAGTAGTGAGACCCTGAACACCCTGTGGACCCTTCCCTAAAATACAATAAAAAAGAAAGAGATAGAGATAGACAGAGAGAGAGAGAGAGAGAAAGAGAGAGGATACAAAAGACACTGAGATACAATATACATTGCTAGTTCATTTTACCCGTAAAGTGGAATCCAAAGTTATTAGTTATTAATTTGAAACCACATACAACGGGTTCTTAAGGGCCTACAAGATAGCTCAGAAGACTAAGCATCTGCTTAGGCAAATTCAGGGACCGGGATTCAATCCCTGGCATGCCATGCCATGCCTGCCCAATCCCCAGGGCACGGTAAGCCAGCACGGGTCTGGGCATGGTGGCACACACCTATGATCCCAGTGAGAGGGAGGCTGAAAACAGGAGGATCACTATGAGACCCAACTGCACAGTGAGACCCTTTACCAAATACATTTTTTAAAAAATGGGGTCTTAAACGCTATGTCATTTGAACTGAAGGCAAACTCAGTGCCAAAACAAGGAGTTTGTTACACAAGGCAGATGCTAAGATAAGGCTTTCCTACTTGTTCTTTAAAAAGAACAACCTTGCAATCACAGTATTCTCCTTTGGGCTTTCAAATGACACCAGTTTCCACATCCAGCCTATTAAAGGAGAAAGGGTTAAGAAGGGAAATTAGACATCATACAAGGCCCTCCGCCCTCTGTGACTCTGCGATACACGGCTGAAGACAACACAGATGAGGAGCTCATCGCTAGAGAGAGGTGTGTTGTCTTAGCACACAGGACTGCTCTTTTTATATTGACTCGGGAGAGCGCTCATCTAAAATTACTCTGTGGTTTGGACAGCTATTCTCAGGCTTCAGAAAAAGAGTGAATCACTGTTTGAATAAGTGTCTTGCGTTTTACGGACACCCTCACGTATCTGAAAGTCTCTTCCAAGACCGAAGAATGGAGAGCTGGAGAAAGTGGGCTTCCACCATTCTAACCCACCAGCCAGGCACTGGCCTGACTCTACTCTCTCGCGCAGCCTTTGAGCACAGGGTGGGAGGATCTGAGACCCCACATTTCAGTTTTTGTAACAGAGCTTTTGAAACTTTAACGTGCACACACAGCCTCTGAACGTCTCGTGGGAAGTACAGATCCTGACTCACACATCTGAGGCGAGGTGTGACATCTCTCACTTCCATCAAGACTCCTGATGCAGCCGGTTTAGCTGCGCTGAAACCGAATCTGAGTGCATAGGCCTCAGACTGGGCAAGGGCAGAGAGTGACATTCTCCTGCCATAGTTGTATGTATTCTATGTTCAACTCAGGGTGAGGCTTATTATGGCCGTATTCCTCCTTCTTCTTACCCTAGAATATGGACTGAGGAAGCCCAGAAGATTATAACGACCCGAAAGTGGATGATGCAAGAAAGAAATGGATGCTATGTTGGAATTAGTCTTGGCTTGTCTGCCGTGTATTCAGAGAGCATTTCCTTGTTGGATGGCACTTTGATATTGCTCTGGTTTGTATGTCCCTCCTGGGTCACTTGTGTGTGTGTCCATTCTGGAAACTGAGTAAGCAAAGCCTAGCAGCTCAAGGGCCCCAGTTTGGATCTCCCCATAAGGGTGAATGCTGAAAAGCATTGGCCATCAGCTTGGAGCTCTTGGGGAGTAGTGGAAACTCTAAGAGTTAAAGTCTACCATAAGGTCTTTTGCTAATTGAGGGCACGCCCTTGAGTGCACAGTGGAGGACAGTGTTTCTCCCCTTCTCTCTAGTGTTACTCCCTGGCCATGAATTTAGCAGCTTTGTGCAGCTACTTACTCCTTCCATGCTGTCTTCCCTTACCACAGACCCAAAAGCAATTGGGTCAACCTCTCACAGAAAGCAATGTCCAAGATTAGGAGAAGAATCTCTTTCTCTGTCTAACTGGGGTGGTTTCAGGTATCTCACCATAATGATGGAAAGTGGATGACCGTAGGACCCGGGATGAGGTAGGTAGGTTGGAAGAGGGAATCTCAGAAATAGGATAAATGATATTATAAAAAGAGGACCTTTTGTTCTTATGCCGTGGAAGGGCACATAGAGGATGCTACCTATTAGGATGAGACTTTCACTGGACACCAAAAATGCAAGCAGCTTAATCATGGGCCTGTAGGTTCAAAAATTAAGAGCAATAAGTATCTGTGGTTTATACATCGTCTAGTCACTAGCATTTTGCTACAGTAGCATGAACACAGGAAGGGGGACAGTTCACAGACAGCCCTTCACAGAAGGTTCGTCTGGTGTTTTGCGGATGATTAAGCTGGAGCTGTGGGTTTGGGGGACGAGATGCTCAGAGGTGAGGACGCCTCTTTGAGGAGATAAGCCTCAGGGCTCTTCACTGAGGGTGGCAACCCTGAAGACCTCCGGCAAAGACACCCGTCAAGTTTCCTTGCTGTTTCCTACTCTTTCTTAGGGTTCCACCATGAGAATTTAAGGGAAAATGATAAATTTTCAAAATATCTAGATCTATTTCCAGTCAAATCATAATTTCTTTCTTCCTTTTTCTTCCATGGATTGGGGGAGTGGAATAGGAGAGGGGACCCAGCGTTTTGCACATAGGAGGCAAAGAACTTCTCCAGGAAAAAGAAAAAAAAAAAGAAAAAACACTGTTAAACATCACATTTATCACTGGGAACTTTCCTGCCTCAACTTGGAGGCTGTTCATAGTTTGGATAAAAGGCATCCCATATTTTTAACATTTCTAAGGAGCCAGGGTATGTCGTAAATGTTTCGTACAAATTTCCTGAATCTATTGTTTTCTTTTATTATTATACGGGGTGTCACTATGCAGCTTGGACTTGTAGTGATCCTCTTGGCTCAGTCTCCCAAGTGCTAGGATTACAGGTGCACTCCCAAGTCCTGTGCTGGGGCTGATAGAGCCCTTGTATCTGTTTCATCTGTTTTTTTTTTTTTTTTTTTTTTTTTTTTTTTTTTTTTTTTTTTTTTTTTTTTTTTTTTGAGGAGCCTTTTAAATATAATGTTAGAGGCACGATTTTCTCTCCAGAGAAGAGAAACAATTTCCAAAGTTCATAATAAGAAAGATAGGACATAATAAAATAGGTAAGATAGAAACCAGGCTGGAGATACTCAAGGTCATCTGCAGATTTTTAAGCTTGACTCTCGGCACCCTCCACGCCCACCATGCAGTCCTTCCCACAGTTGCATCTCCCAGCCACTAGCTGCTTGTGCCTCTCTAGGAAGTGTAGGTTGGCCGAGATCAGACACTTAAAAGATTTTAAGAATCTGGCCTTCATGTGACAAAAAGGCTTCAGCCCTCAGCAAGTTTTGCAATTTGTGTCCTTTCCTATTCTCAGTCACAAGCCTGGGTTCTAGGTGCAGTTAATTTGCTTTCCACTTGTCTTGCTCTGTTTAGTTACTGTTGTATTTACTGGAATATCACCCAGCAAACCTGTATTCATCCTCCAAGAGCTGCTGCACCAAGAAACTCTCATTTGAAGTCTCCTGTGATGCCTTTTCAATCTTCACTGTGCAGCTCTTCATTTTTATTTCAGGTCCTTTCCTGAGCATACAACAGTCACCCACATGGCACCCTGTATGGCTAGATCCATGCACAAGCGTGGGTACCCCTCACACATGAAGTACTCTGAAGCCTGTTGGATTCCTCCCCCTCTTTGCATGCGACAGGCACACTCCCTAGCACAAGAAAGTTGCCAAATAATGGTATCATGAATAAGTGGATACACAAGAAGAAAATATTAACGATGAACATTGCTCACATATACCAAGTTATAATTCAGTTTTGCATTCACGTAGAATATAGTGGCTACAGATGCAAAGTCATTAATGGTACGACCATCATGCCCTGTTTTATGAGAGAGAAAAGCAAAACTCAAAGACACGAAGTCACATCCACAAGTTTGCAATGCAATGTGGGAAGGGACACACAGGTAGAACCCAGAAGTCTGAACTGCCGAACATAAACACTCCATCATTCTGAGTATTCTACTGGTGCCTGGTCCTCATCCCCCCCCCCCCCCCCCCAGAGCACTTGGTAGGAGTGCTCTTTATACCAAGATAGAATAAACACACCCTTGTAAAAATACATAAACAAGGCAACTGTCTCTTCAGTGAAAAATATTGCTTTGGCGGAGTATGAAATATCCTAGGAATTAATAAAACATCTCAAGTGTTCTCTATCATTTGAATACAGAAAGGAATATCAATGAATGACTCTGAGAGAAATAACAAGCAGAAGCAAGCCTTGCAGTTTTGCATGCATGGAGAAGGCATAAAAATCTCTACATGATTGAGCCCATAGTGCTGCTTTCCTGTGTTACAGAGGAAGTGTAATTTTAGCCAGTCGTAGAAATGTCAGTCACTACTGTTGGATCTCTGTTTTAATTTGACAGAGTCTGCCTCTGAGAGATTTCTTCTTGAAAGTCCAATTAAATAACATGCACACTCTCATTAAGTTCCCTCACTCCATAAAATTTGCTTGACGGAAATACTGTACCCAAGTGTGTGAGCCCATGAGCCATTTCTTACACAATGGATTCTGGGAAATCCGAATCGTGGGTATTCATCTCTCCTATTTCTGTCTGTTTGCAATCAGCTGTTCCCTCTCAGATTGAAGACAATTCCAGAAAGTGTCCTGTTTGGATTTCATTCTACTATTTTTGCAACAGAAACATTTTTTATTTCCATAACCCAGTAACTTTGAAAAGGTATTATTTTACTAAAAGTACCCCAGAGCACATGTCAAGATAATGACAATCCCTCAAAAAATGTAGACATTTTGTGCAGTGAAATTCACTTAGTGGAAAGTTTCTATTAACTTTCGCAGGCCTCTGGCAAAGTATTGTTTTGATTTGAGGGTTCATCTTCGGGATTCTGTACTGTGCCAGGGCAAGAGTTTTTCAACTTTATGTAGCAGGGCATCTCTTCCCCTCTACCTGCTTTGCCCAGTGACTATATTTTCTCTACCGCACCTCTGCATGGATAAAACTCAACTTTCTTCTATGGTCGATAAGCAAGGATCACTCACATCTCTCTCACTTCTCACTATAGTTGTTTGTACACAAATTTATGATGACAGAGGCTTTTGTGTGTATTGCTCAACTTGGCAGAACGGATGGGGGATTGGCCCAGAGATTATGTCTAATGGGCAGGTGCCTGTCCCAAAGCAAAATGGTACCATAGCACAGTGCGTTTCTTCAAGTAGGTGAAGCTACAGCAACAGCTAGGTCCAGGGGGCTCTCATTGCAGAAATTCTACCAGGGGAGGCTGAAGTCTCTGCTGGTCCCAGTCATGGGAGGCAATGTCAGAAGGCCACCATCTTCCATTCACAACTTTAGCGTCCCCTTCCCCTGAATCACCTTCACAGTCAGCCACAAGAAACTAGAAAGAGGGGAACTTCCTACACCTGTGAGCTACTTCTTGGATGCTCTAGGCAACAGTGGGTTTTGAAGATTGAGTGCACCCTAAGCGGGTGGTAAATCCAGTCTTTTTTGTTTGCTGTCAATGCAGATGGAAATGTGGACGGTTGCACAGGATGTAGGAGTAATGTCCTGTGCGGGCAGGATTCTCACTGGGCCCTTTCCTTTTATCTACTCATCTGTCCTGAGAACTCCCTCTTTTCAACCAATTTGAGGATTCCTTCCCCCCCTCCTTTCCTTCCCTACTTCCCTCCTTCCTTCCTTTCTTCCACCCTCCTTTCCTTCCCTCCTTCTCTCCTTCTCTCCATCCTTCCTTCCTTCCTTCCTTTCTCCCGCCCTCTTTTCCTTCCCTCCTTCCCCTTCCTTCCTTTCTTCCACCCCCTTTCCTTCCCTCCTTCCCTCCTTCCTTCCTTGCTTCTTTCCTTCCTTTCTCCCATCCTCCTTAGGCCCTGTCTCTGTGAATGCTTCTTTTCTCTCAGAGCAGACTCCTCTCCTCCCAGCTTAGAGGTGGGATCCCTCTGGAATGGGGAAGTGAAAGAGGTCCTCCAATCTACAGTCAGCCAACGTATCAACATTGACACATGGGGCCAGGGAGATAGCTCAGTAGAATAAGCACTTGTCAGGCAAGCTCAAGGCCAAGAGTTCAATCCCCTGTACCGCAAAAAAAAAAAAAAAAAAAAAAAAAATTGACACAGTTGCAGTTCTGTTATTTCCAGTGCATGTGGCTTTCCAGTCCCCATAATTTCCACTGGGGTCACTCTGATAAAGCTGAAAGCCGTAGTGCTTATCCCAACCAATGTAGAGCAATGAAACGCCAAAGGTACGCTTTCGTCCAAACAATGTATAGGCCTGTTTGGTATCACACAGTGCCACAACCAACTGCTCACAAGGAATTGGCTCCTCATATTGTAATAAATACCTCTGTGCAGTGAGCCTCAGTTCTTTAGTCAGTACATTAGCATCAGAAGTTACACCTGCTACACTGCAAGCCATGTTCTCATTGAGTTCATAAACTTTTTCAGAGAAGAAGAATTCATGAAGAAGCTTATGAACGTTACATCTCTCTGCTGCAAGCAAAACTCCATCATTTGCTAAAATTCCCAAACAGGTTCCTGCATGGCCATTGGCTTCCATGGTGTATTCCATAAAGAAGGAGAAATGACTCTGAAGTCTGAGCTCACCTTAGCTACCAAAGTGCTGTACAAGACCGTGGGCGTCAGTAAGCTGTGCTGGGAAAGTAGAAATCGGCACATTAACCAGAGAGAATGAGAAGTCCGCGATCAGAATTCTCAGGCAGAAGGAAGTTAAACAGTTGATCGAGAAGCATGAGGAAGAAGAAGCCAAGGATACATGGGAGGTGGAATCCAGGATCTCATACCTCAAGTGGGGCACTCGGTGTAGGCATTGTCCTGTTCTTCTGAGTCCAAGAAGGCTTTTGTTTAATAAACACTTGCACAGTGGAGAAATAAGATGTGATCTAGTGAACGGGGTCCTTGTCTTCTCTGTCCAACTGAATACTTTATTGTGATGGCGATGTCGACCACTCTCCATGGACATCTTAAGTCTCACACAGACCCCATTTTTTGGAATGAAATTCGGAAAGAATAAAATAAATAAATGAATGAATAGAAAAAGACAAAGTAGGTCAAAGAATTTCCACGTGGATGTCTTTTATACAAAAGAAGCAGGGAAACATTGCAGTACTATTTTCAGATCTTGTGGCTGGCTTTGAAAGAAAGGGATTCTGGATTCTCTGATGGAGCTTAGAGAAGAAGGTTGCTCCCAGTTATGGCTGGCTTGCCACAGTGAGCCTGGGCATGGGGAGGCCGAGAGGAACTTTGCTTCTGGTGCTACTTCAGAGATGACTTCATCTTAGGGTGTTGTCACAATATGGGGTTTTGTAAGGGGAACAATGCAACATAGGACACAGATTTTACAAGGTTATGCATAATCAGTTGACCAACGAATCATATACAAAAAGAGCACACACACAAAAAAAGTGTGTCCACACCCTGAAGACCAAAGAATCCAGCTGAGGGCCTGGATTCTAATCTCTTGCATAAGTCCAGATGAAATCCTCGAACCATTACACTGCCTCACACAGGTCCAACCGGAGGGCCACAGCCCAGGACAATGTGTTTTGCAGGCCCACTTCAGAGATCTGCACTGGGAAGGCCTGAAGGCCAGTGGTGGAAGCTAGAAACTCTACACCAGGGCGATGAAGGATCTGTGCCAGCAGGCTGAGGGATCTGAACTGGAGCCAGGAAGTGACTTTCAAGGTAAGCACCAGAGCTCCCCTGAGAAGGACCACAGTGGTCCTCAGCAGCAGCGAGGTCCTGAGCTCCTCACTGGTGAGGAAAGCTGAGTCCCATCAGGACAGCCAGCACGACAAGCTTCTCCATGAGGCTGAGCAGTGCACCATCTTCCCCTCCAGAGCCAGGACGTGATGCTCAAGATGAGGTCCAGAGCTCCCCTCGAAATGATCAGTAGCCGTTCTCAGTGACCATGAGGTCCTGAGGTCCTGAGCTTCTCCAATGACAAAAATACGCGAGTTCACCAGGAAAGCCAACATGACAAGGTGCTCAAACAGAATAGCCCAGCAGCTCCATCAGCGTCTCCAACAGCTCCCCCAACAGCCTCCCAGCAACCTCTCCAGTCCTGCCTCCTATGCTGCTGGCAGCAACTGACCTCAGCTGGGCACCCCCCACCCAGCCCTACGCTAGCTCAATTCAGCTGAGTGTAACAAGTTGTCCACCAGTTGGCGACCCACAACAGGTGCTAATATCACAGCCCCACTGTGATGAAATTACTGGGTTCATGTGTCAGTTATGGGTGCAACAAGTCCTGATATGGAAGGAAACCAGGTGTTCCTTACCACCCTGATTGCAGATGTAATAAGAGACTGGCTTGTAGGAGCCAGTCTACAAGCTTTGTACCTGAACAGAAGAAGATGAGGATGAAAAACAAAATGGGGTTAAACTGTGGGGTCATGGGGCTCTTGTTCCACTTTGACACAGAGCACTGAGTGGTGCTATGCACCTTGCTTCGGTTGTCTCCAACATGGGCGCACGACCTTGGAGTAATACAGGATTCATCGGCTCGCATCATCCATAGTTCACGTTCCCCATAAGCAGCAAGTTCTCAGGTGCATTGTTCAGCATGGGAGCTCTTGACCTGCTCCGTTTCTGACCTGGGCCACTTCACCCCTCCTTAGGCAACCCGGTGGGAGGTCACCATATTGATGCCAAACTTAGTGTGGACAGACGATCGTCGGCTGCATTGTTATTCCCTGCAGTGCGTCCACACCCACTCACGCTGCCTTGCTTACAGAGGAGACTACCCAGGCCTTCATCTTGGGATCTGGTCTTCCACACTGGGCATGAATGCAGGAGGCTGACGGGGCGAGTTTCCACCTCTATCCCACCTTGCATGTGCAGTAGACTCTTTCATCGTGACCAACACCTTCTCCAGACAGCGAAGAGTGGAGCATCTTGGTCAGTGCTATCAAGCCCCTTCTAGGACACAGCCTGAGCAGCTCTCAAACACCCCGGGGTGAGAGTGACGGGTGGTAAGAAGGTGGTACAATGAAGACAAGACTCAGAAAGCCAGGATCAGGTGCACCTCGCCTTGGGGATGGGAGGAAAGAAATTGCGGAACCACCTCCGTGCTTCTATCTATATGTTTGGCAGCTTAGAGTCACATGACACCCCTTTGCCCAGCAGCCCATTGCTTGGATTTTGGTGGGTCTGGACTGCAGCAGCTGGGTTGCACGGCTTGCCTCAGGCCCTCTTTGTTCTCTGGACTCTCCTTGCTCCAGCCATGCACATACATGTGATCAGTCTCCAGCTTCAGCCCCTTCCTACAGTACTGACATCAGCAGTTTTTCTATCTCCAGGCTTCAACAGACAGAACTGCTGCCTGTCACACTGTCCCAATGCACCTGCAGCATGCTAGCTACTGAGCTCCTTAACCACCAGTAGAGCAGGTGTGAACAGCTCCTAAGCCATCCTGAGCCTGAGTAATCTTTTTTTTTTTTTTTTTTTTTTTTTTTTTTTTTTTTTTTTATGTGGAACCTGAGACTGAACTCAGGCCCTTGCGCTTGCCAGAGAAACCCTTATTCCAATGAGCCATCTCCCTGGCCCTCGCCTAAGAAATCTTGTAAGAAACCTCAAATTCCCACTCAGTCCTTCTGCTCCTCAAATAGCCATGGAGGCTGCATTTCATTGTCTAGACAGCAGGACTGGCTGGCTTTACAGCCCTGCCAAATCCATCTGTGTCCTTCCTCTTAGCAGGAACAAACAGGCAGACTTGTGCACAGTGAGCAGCCAAGGTGTGTGTGTACGTGTGTGTGTGTGTGTGTGTGTGAAGCAATGTCCTGCTCCAAGCCCACATCTACAAATGCAAGATATTTGCAAAATCCTTCAAACCCTTACAACAACCCAGGACACAATTTCTTATCAGATAACATCAAAGATGTCATTGCACTTTCCCAATACTGAGTCCTTTCTTCTATCTAAGCAAATGCCTGAGTGGAAAGGAAATCCTTCCACACAGTTCCTAGGAAGCACCAGTTGCTCTTTCCCAGGAGCGTGAAAGAACACCACTGACCTGTGGAATTGCCAAATAGCAACCATGTTGCAATTTTGTAAAATCCACCTTGGGGAAATGTGGCCATCAGCTTTGCAGGGCTATGGCAGAATGCTTGAGAACAGCAATTTAAAATAAGCGAGATTCACTTTGGCTCCTGCTTTCAGAGGTTTGGGTCCCAGGGGGCTAATGCCAGCACAGCGTCATGGCAGAAGGGCACAGGAGAAATCTACCTACATCATAGTGACCTGGAAGCAGGAAGAGGGAAACAGCTGAACAGAGGAAGGGCCCTGCAAAGGAATACCCTCAGTAACTTCCCCCAGCCGTACCTCCACTTCCTAGTAGCACACTGAGCCCTGGTCCCCACTGATGGTGTTAGTTCCACATTATAATCACCTCAAGTAGCATGAGGGACCATGCCAGGGACTCGGGGAGCCACGGGCCAGCACGCCATGTTTAAACTACAGCAAGTCACATCATTGCTTTGCTCCGCAGAACACCATGAGATCGACAGTGAAAAGCTGAGTTTGCACCTCATCATTTAGCAATATGGTGTCTGTGGATTTACTGGGAAAACATCCAGGGGTTCATAATAGAGATAGCATTTGGCAGACTGTGAAAAGTTAAGCTCCTTGGACTGGTACCATCAGTGCCCAGACTATTTCTGGGAAGAAACACGTTCAAAGACACCTGAGAATGTCCCTTTTGAAGTAGGGTTTCACTCTCTTATCCTGGCCACTTCCTGAGAGATTCCTCGATGCAGGTCCACTGAAAGAACAATGTGGCGTCACAAGGGAGAAGAACTGTGTTTCCTCTTACGTGGAGACTTCGCCTCTCACTACACCCTGTGGATAACATCAAAGAGGTGGCTGCTCTGTTATTAGAACTTGCATCTGAAGGGGGAATCTGTGACCCTGGGTAGTTTTTTTTCAAAAGCACAGAATACAACGTAATTAACAACTCAGGAGGAATTTCCAACATTAACTAATGTGAAACCGCACAAAAGAAGGAAGCTTCATATTTGTGGATTCTGAGCAATGCTCGCTCGCAGACTCTCTAAGGAGTTATATCCCAGGCAACAGAACATTGCTTTGTGAACGAAGTCTTCCCACATGTTTTACTAAATTTACCATATTCCAGCCTGCACTTAGATAAATGAGGGGTTTCATAGCTCCGCATCAAACGGGCCTTCTGCCAGTCTCGGCTGTCTTTGGCAGGTCACTCGGTGCACAGGCAGACAGGGCAGGGTGTCACCCTGGGAGCTGACCCTCCGTGGATCAGCAGATTCAGTGGCAGTGTTTCAGGATGCAGGTGCCGAGGTGTCAGCTGCCATCATGTACGAGAAGTGAACTTTCTGCAAGACACCACGGCCCTGCAAATACGAAAATGGCATATTTGACCCAAAATCAATAGCACACATGTTGAAGAAATTTGCTCTCCATAATAAAGACTGTTTCACCGTTGACACATCCCTCTCCGAGTTTAAGGAATAATCAATGTGAGGAGTTTGAGATATCAAGCTGCATTTATTATAGCCATGGATTAAAGCATTTGTTCTCCTACTGGGGTTCAAGCTTATAACTCTCCTGGGCACCGTGACCATCAGGGCAACTGGTATGAACCTAACTAAAAACTTTCAGCAGCACTAATGCTAGAACATCAGGAGACCCACAGAGAGGACCTGAGCCTGCATTGTGCTACTTACCAATACGACAACCATGGATGTCCTAGAAAGATATGCAAGAATGACATGGGACCCATGTCTCTTCTATGCCCTGGTTACCTTTAGCTGTCTGAGCCAAAGGAGTCTCTAGCAAATACAATTCCAACAAGGTCAATGGCTCTGGGTCCAGTAATATAGAAACTTGGCACAATTCGCATGTGTCTTCACGTTCCCTACAAATGTGTTTGAGAAACACTTCTGTTGCTCAAAAGGTGCTAAATCCTTGGAGAACTTTTGTGACATAAGAATCTCACATTTCTAAGGAGTACTTCATGCTCTAAGCTCTACTGCATGGTCGATACTGTGCAAACTTCTTGTTGACCATGGTAGCTGGCATAGAATGTTTGTTATGTATGTTGGTTGACAAAAGAAGGAACTCGGGGCTTTTGCTCTGAGCTATGTTTCCATCCCTTTTTAAAATATGCTGGACAGATCTCACTAAGTTGCCCAGGCTGGACTCAAAGTTATGATCCTCCGCCTCAGCCTCCTTAGTACATAGGTTACCAGCTCATGGGGAAGGTGTGTCATTATGTGTCGACGTGATAACCTTTATAATAAAGATATTTTTCACTTGAAAAGAAAAATAAAAAGGTAAAGGAAAATCTTAAATCAACAGTGGAGACAAGTATGCATATACTTGACTTCTGTCATTATTATAAGAATAAAGTACTTTAATTTTATAAAACAGTAAATTTTCTTCATTGTCCAAATACGAAACATTCTTAAACAATGAAAAAGTAGAAATTCTTGGTGCTCAACTTTGGTCAAATATTGACAATAATATCACCAAATGCAGATTACTTAACCCAAAAACTCAACAACAGCCATCTGCTCAGCTTGAAACCAAATGCAAGGAAAATAAAACAACCAACCCACAACCACAATATTAAACTAGGATCGATTCTGGGGCATCTTGGCCAATGGTTTTGTTTTTTACAGATTGGAAGGTGGAATTCCTCATACTAAGGAGTCACTAAGTGCACAAAATGATGTCCTTTGGTAGACCAGTAGTATTAATTCTACTGTATGTCCTTTGATAGACCAGTACTGTGAATTGCAGTGTATGTCCTTTGGTAGACCAGTGGTATGAATTGCATTCTACAGTTTGAGGTCCTTGGCACTTACTAAGCCTTTTCTGGTCTGGTTTGCACTGACTAAGCTAGTGATCTCTGAATGTCTGGTAGTCAGGTGGGGTCCTCAAAACAATGCCTAGCAAAGATCATGTGTTAAGGAACTCAAGTCATGCTAAGCAGATGTTCTTCCATGAACAAAGAAAAAAAGCAGTGGTGAAAAAAAAATCTTTGGACAAGATCCAAGATCCCAATGAAGGTTCCCTACTACATGGAATACAGTTATTTATTATCATTCACAGTGGATTGGTTCTCAGACTCCTTCACACATCAAAATTTGCAGATCCTCCACTTCTTCTTACAAAATGTCCTAGTGTTTCCATATAAACTATTCATGTCCTCCTTTAAACTTTAAATTATCTCTAATTGCCTTGTACTACTTAATACAATGTAAGTGCTCTGTAACTTGCTGGCTGTTATCCAATGCTGGGTAGGGAGTAATAGCAGAAAAAA
>PVKA01048328.1:0-13915 GCA_004027165.1 Ctenomys sociabilis
CAACACAGTCCAGCATTCCACAACAATAGTGAGTTATCCAAAGAAGTTGTTGACCATACCCATTTACAGCTCAACTTATTATTATGGCCCTGCAGTGTATACTTCATTTTTATACTTTTCTGCTGGATGGTTAAGACCTAGATAGAGTTACAGGTCCTTAATAATTGTAACTAAAGTCATAATGGAGGCTAGGGAGATAGCTTAGTGGAATAAGTGTTTGCCTGGCAAGCATAAGGTCCTGAGTTTGATCCCTGGTACCACAAAAAAAAAAAAAAAAATCATAATGGATAGGAACTTCTTTTGATTATTTAACTGTTGTGAACTAGTTCTTCAAAGTGGCTTTGGAATTCTTACTTTAATATAAAAGAGAACTCATTATGTCATGTTTTAAGAACATGTGAAACATCTGAAGTCATCTAGCAAATTCCATTTACCAAAATCAAAGCATGTGAGACCCTGATAAATTTCTTAGTTGTTGAAAAGATCAAGGATTTAGGAAGAAGGGTGATTATTTTCATACAAAGAATGTTATAGAGGAAAAAAGAGGTGAGGACACAAAAACGTACCCACGGTGGCACAGGAATAAGTGGATCTTCAGAGAATGTTTGATCTTACTTTGTAAATTGTTACAGCTTGGTGGAAAATATTAACATGATGTTTTACATCACAAGGTGCTTTTTAATAAAGAAACACACACAGAGAGAGAGAGAGAGAGAGAGAGAGAGAGAGAGAGAGAGAGAGAGAAAGAATTATTCCTGAGCTTCTGAGATTTCTGTGTTGTACCTCTTCCTGCATTCAGGCCATGGGGCTAGAGTTTATTTATGTTGGCTAATTTATACCCTCTTCACTCAACCCTCCAGTTTCCCTTACTTTTTATGCCAAAGAATAGACATGAGAGTTTTTCCTTTTTATAATTTACTATTACTATGTAGAACATATGTCCAAGTCAGGATGCCACTTCACCCACAGGAAGGGTCTGGGGCCACCTGACTCACTGACAGAACTATTTCAGAAATAGAAAAAAAAATCTGTCTAAAAGAGAGAGAGGAGTGGAAGCTTCTAAGGCAGCACACAGCTAAGGTACTATGTTGTATCAAAGTAATTCTCTAAGGTTAATGGTTAGAGTCAGGTTTAGCCCAAACATAGTTTGCCTGTTACTTGACCCATTACATTTATTTTTCAAAGATATGCTCAGCCATGACTTTCAGGGACAAATGGAAAAAAAGTAGCCAGAGTAGGAGCAACTCTTTGCTTTCATAAATAGATGTATCCCAGGCCCCTATCTGAAAAGATTATTTCTTGCCCTTCTAAGTGAGGGATTAGATGTGTTATGATCCCTGCTTTCCAGAAAAGTGAGGTACCTGAGGTCACAAAGCTGTTTAGCAAATTGCAAAAGATGACTATGGAAATTAATTGAGTTATGGTTTCCTGTCCAGGAAAGAGAAAGAAGCCAGGCAAAAATGGTATAACTTGATGTATTTATCCCTTAGTTAAAGCAGTGCCTGAGGAAGTGTGCAGAAGGTTCGGTGGAGTAAGAAACTGAAAGCAAACAGGCAAACCTGACAGCTAGTATCTGTCAACTTGAAACACGTCTAATCATTCACAAACTGTTGCTATCAATAATAAAAAGAAAAGCAGCAGTAGCTACTGCTGCCATATGCTGGGGAACTTCTCTGTGTTAGGCATAGCACCAAAGGCATCATATCCATCTCATTGAGGTGTGCTGTTCTCTTCCTACACAAATCTCAGCTGGTCCTTTGTTATTTGGGGGTGTCCAGTAGTTCCCTTTCTTGTTCAAGAAAGGCCACTGACATCTACATACCAGAAGTAGGGGATAGGGCTCAGGGGAGAGCTCCACTCTGCGGCTGGCTTGCCACAGGCTCTATATCACAGGAAGCTTCAGAGAAGGTGAGGGAGACGAGCTGTGATTTGAAGGCCAGTGAAAAGGCCTGAGCTCCCAGCTTCTTACTTTTTCGCACCATTCTCATATCTGCCCTCAAATCTACTTACCATGAAAGAGAAGGCAAAGATTGATGCCAGTAGCTGAAATATATAGTTTAATGACCAGAAAACAGACATGTCACATACAATTGAATTGCCACAGTGTTTGTGACAGAGTTAAGACAGTTAAAAAAACAGTTGCTATCCTACCTTCAAATTTTCAAGTTATTGTTGGGGCTGAAATTTCTGTCACCTCAGAGTTTTTATCTTGGAAAATCTCCAAAGCACACTTTTAGCCATATTTGAGTAAATGAAACATAAAAAACAGCAATGCTCACAGCCACATTAAATTCTAACCAAATGCTTTAAAAAAACTCTTTTCATGTACAAATCACCATTTATTCTAGCAGAATCACTTTATGGCTTCCCTTGAACTACATCTGCATTAGACTAAAAGCATTACTGCTTGAAAAGCGCAACGACATACTCCATCTCCTCTTTACTTCCTCTCTGAGGATTGGATATGTCATATACATCCCACATTCAGAGGCAGTAAAGAGGATCCCGTTGGCTTCTTTAATTCTCCTCTCCCCAAACTGTTGGGAATACAAGTACAATTTTAACAAACACTTAATGAGTGTATCTTCCAGACCAAGAACAGAACTTCAGAACAGTGGAAAGTTGGCATGAATTTAGCAGTATGCCAAGTGAAAATGATATCAGGTCTAGGATTCTGTACAAAGTGTTGGGCCAGGTCCCTACTTGAATGACCCACCTGAATGGCTAAAGTACTTTTGGCACAACAGGCAAAGAGACAAATACTTTGGGCATTCAGAAGAAAAGTAGTGGGAAAAAATTGATTTCAGGTCCTGAATTCCCTAATCACCATGTTGGGACAACTCCAAGGCATGATCAGGCTGGACCTCATTCCCCAACAACTACCACTCTGACCCCTTCCATTCTCTGCAATTCTCTCTCTCTCTTTCTCTCTCTCTCTCTCTCTTTCTCTTTCTTTCTTTCCTTCCTTCCTTCCTTCCTTTTTTTCTTTCCTTTCCTTTTCATTCCATTCCTTTTCTTTCTTTTGCTACATAAAGCACCAAGATCTTTTAAAAAAAACCAGCTTATAAGCTTGTAACTCCATAACAATCTACTTTTATACTAAGATAACATTCATACTCCCATATGTGTTTGCTGACACTGCCTCCAATTAACCCCTTCAATTAAGTAGAGGCTCTGCTCTGTGCCCCATGACATTCCTGCCACACTGAACAGCCCCCCCCCATGACATCCCTGCCACACTGAACAGCTGGGGCTCCTGCAACAAGCCAGCTCCCTTCTTGCCTCTGGGTTTCATGCTTACAACTTTCATGCCAGATTGCTCTTCTCTTGGGCTCCTTCACATTGCTGGTCCTAGATTAAATAAAATTCTCTCTTTAGAGAGGCTTTCATATCTGAACTGAGCCCCTCCCTTCTCTGTCAAGACCTTCTCTTCCTTTTTTTTTTTTTTCTTTCAGTACCAGGGATTGAACTCAGGACCCTGCCTGTGCTTGCCAGGCAATTGCTTATTCTACTGAGCTATCTCCTGGGGCTCCCTTCTCTTCCTATTATTGAACTATCACAAATTGCAATTATTTGATTGGTTGCTTACCTTGTTTTACTTCACTAATTCCAGACTTCAAATTTGAAAATGGCAGAACTAATAACATCTGTTTTTTATAATATCTTAACCCTAGTGCCAGGATAGTGCCTAGACATGGCAGATCTACAAAAACACTTGTTTAATGGATATATGACTGCAATTTCAAATAACACAAAAGGCAGAAGGGCATCTTTTTATGTGTTTACTACCATAAATACTATTATACTACTATAAATCTTGGATTGCTGTTAGATGTTTTCATATTCACTTTAACCAGACCACCCGGAGTGAATTTGAGAGGCTGAGAGAATGGAGACTGATGTATGGCTACAATTACAGAGCTCCAAAATGACGGCTTTAAAAGACCAGGTTTGGCACACAGTGCATTACAAATGAGGGTAGGGGTAGTGCTTTCTCATTTAAAGACATTTGTGGTTGAAAGCACAGTTGCTATTATATATGTGGCATAGTGTTACTTAAGGAAAATTACAAAGAATCTTCAAAGTCCAGCACCAGAACAGTGACAGTGGGTAGTACAACACATTCCTGGGAGCTGTGTTGAAGCTGGTCCAAGGGAAAACACCCTCGTCATTGTTCCATTTGCTTCTGGCATGGGCTGCCAAATCATGAAACTGCTTGGAAACTTAGCATGCCCTGCTCCCCAGTTCTTGTCCAGTGGCCTAAGTGCATGATTTAGGCTTCAGAGTCTTTTCCTGTTTGGTTACGTGCTTGTGAAACAAAAGCCTTACAGGTTACCAGGAACCCAAATACTCTTTCTAGCTCATCTAGATGCTCACTGGATGGCACCAGGGTGGGCATGGGTACTTGTATACCAGATGAAAAGTGGCCCTTCTCTAATTGTCCTCCGATTTGCTCAGCCCTTAGCACCAAACTTTCCCTTTGTTTTCCTCATTGTATTTAGTACATTTGCTAGGACCATAGCTCTGTTCAGCAGCTATTTTACAGGGGTGGGCTTCTGTTCTCTTGCATAATTTTGTCTTTCCATATCCCTTGATCCTCATTCTTTAGTGCTGCTTGACATAAGGTCTCAACCCAGGGAATATGCCTGAATCAAGCTGTATCACCTACACAGATCTCCTTGTGGCATGAAATACCCCACCTGTAATGTATGTTAGTGGTCTCTTTGCTGGCCAATAGCTTACCCATTCTGTATCTCCTCTCAGAGGCTGGTGTCTGAAGTTCAAGCACTCCTCGCCAGTAAACATGCAAAGGGAAAAATCTTGCTTGACCCACAGTACAAGAATTTATATTGTTGCTATCAGGAATCACTTTGGAGAAAGTGGTTCCTTTTAAGTTTTATGTCAAATTCAAGGCACCAAGTGGTATGAAAGCTAATGCTGGGCCTTTCAAAAGGCTAGTATTAATGAACTCCATTCCATTTCAGGTGAAACATTTCAGAGTCCCAGAAAAAGGGCTTCAGATTTCAAATTGAGTGGGCTTCTATTTCAGTCAGCTTTTTGTTGCTGGGACAAAGCACTTCTTAAAGGAGAGCCTTAATTTGGCTCACTCAGGTCACGGTCGAATGGCTATAAAGCAGGAACATTGTGGTGAAAGTTCTATAGGCAGTTAAGTCAGAAATAAATACACAGGGAGACTCTGGTCTCTGAAGGAAGTCAGTAAAAACATAAAGACGTCACAATTATAATTCAAGGCACATGTAAGGAAGGTTAAGTCTACATGCCTCCCTAAGGGATAAACAAGATGATACTGCAATTAGCACCATCTGGTCTAGCAAGTCAAGACAATCACCCAGCTGGGTGGGTGACCTATTTCTTTCCCCAAATGCCTTTTTTCTTTCCATGCATCTTTCCTATGTGACTCATTTTTCCTACTGGATCAGTATTATTTAAGCAGCTATACTTTTTAATCCTACAGGTGGATGATAGGTTGACCCACATTATACCCATGCTGTAACTTTGCTGTATAAATTACTGCTAACCAAGGGCCTCAGTGGCAACCTACTTTCAGGACCTCTCCTATCTCTCAGGAGCTCCTCTTCAATAAACCTGTTCTACTCTTAACATCCACTGTTCCTTGGGATTCATTCTTCCACATTCAAGGGGACATGAACTCAGAGCATCTTATATCTAGCAGATTGGAAGGTATATTTCTCCTAAATCAAAAGGACATGGCAGGGCAAAGTTGCTGAGTTCATGGCAGCCAGAAACCACAACAGAAGTAGTGAGGGGCTGGAAACACAACCCAAGGTCACACTTCCATGACACAACCAGTCACTCCCACAAGTATGCCTTACTAATCTCCAAGGCAGTCAAGCTGACAATTAAGCTGAACTACTACAGTTTCCCAGTATTATGGCTCCCTAAAATGGTTCCAGTGGCTCTCACTGTGTACAGAGTGCAGCTGAAAACACGTCTAACATCAAAGCATTTAAGATCCTTAACAGTCTGGGGGCAAGTAAAGATTCTACTTTCCTATTACAAAGCTGGATGCCATGACCTTGTTGTTGAGGCAAAGGAGCTGCCTGTCACTGCAGAAGCCATCATGTGCTTTCCTGCCAGAGTGCTGTGCTCACTGTGTCCTCTGCCTCGAATGCCCTCCTTACCTTACCATCTGACTGGCAGAAACCACCTCCTTAAGGTATCCAGTTCAAATATTTGCACCCTCTCCCTGGGAAGTCTCCCTGACCTCTACCTCAGCAAGATTACATCAGAATTATATTCAGCCCTATAATTAAAATGTTTAGCCCAGAGAATTTTCACAACTTCTGTTCTCACTAGACTCTGAATTCTCCAGGACAGAGACTAAGTAACATTTAATTTGGTCTTTTTAGCACCAGAGTCTAGCATAGTGTATAGCACATTGTGAGTATTCAATATATATCTGTCGATGTAAATTTTAAATTATGCCTGTAAAAAAGATACTAGAGACCACAGTTATGAAGGTAGGATTTGAACTGAGAAATGGAACAGGTTTTGGCTGGTATCAGATCTCTTTATAAGATATGTACTTAAGAGTGGATACAGAATTAGAATGAGATGACAATTTTAAAGGAAAGGTGGTTTAAGAGGAAGAAAGACTTCTAAATCATGTGTTTTTATGTTCACAAAGGAGTTTCTTAGCCAAGGAAAATCTTTGGTCCAATGAGCAGTGTTGTTAAAATTTTTTTTCTGATTTTCAGAGACATACCCACTGCAAGAGCAAAATGGATACAAAAATGAAGGGAAGTGGGTAGTGATACATATCCACAAGGCTGCTAAGTGACAGTGGGTTGCCAAGGGAAAAGCATTACATAATGGCCTCAAAATAGGACACTTGAGGAATGTCTTAGAACAGGAACAGTTGTCACCTGGTATTTTGGCATTTTAAAAGACATGAAGAAATAGCCCCTGGAAACTAGAGTGCACAGATTATTTACAACAGCGATTTTCAGAGGTCAAGACATGTTTTGCTCATTTTTTAAAAAAAGTTCATCTATTATTGTCATTTTAACTTTTGAGAAATATGAATTGTTATAGTGTGTGTACTAGCAAAACATGACCACATATGGGTTTTAACAAAAGACAATCTTTCTCACACACTTGATCCTAAACACTCTTTTACTTGGAGATGTTCTCTACCATGTGGATTATCTGTGCCTTTTTTTTTTCTACATCACCTGTGGTGGTGATCCTGAGGTACCCAGAGCTTAGCTGTGGTTTTATTCTCCACTCTATTATTGCAGTTACCAGCATACCTGTCTCTTTTCTCCTGATTCGAGAAGGTGTACTGAATATTTGAAATAGCACAGACTTATGAGGCAAGTGAACAGGGGATGAGAGTAGCAACCCAATGCCAAGCAGCACTCCAGTGAGTTGGAAAGGAAGAAGAGTGGGCAAGTGAGGGAGCACTAAAAACGAATAAGACATGCAATTTAAATCCATTAAGGTTGCTGTTGGTAAAATATCTGTTAGGGCAAAAGTTCTCGAGTTTGGAGTTTTTTTTTTTTTTTTTTTGAGACAGGATTTCACTATGCAGTTCAGGCTGGACTTTAACTTCTTTGTAGCCCAAGCTGAACTTGAACTCATGGAGATTCTCCTGCCTTAGTCTCTCATATGCTGGGATTACAGGTGTGTGCCACTACACCATGACCTTAGGATTTTAAGATGACTGATAGATTTAAATCATATAATTTTCTTACTTTTTATTTTCCAGTTCACTGCTGTGCTGTTTTGTACTGGTTTTGCTACTCTCATACCCTGTTCACTTGTCTCATAAGTCTGTGATGCTTCATCTATTCAGTACATGTACACTGTGCCCTACCACTCCTCATCTAGTCAGGAGAAAAAAAAAAGTATGCTGACAACAGCAGTAATATAGAGTGGAAAAGAAAAGAACAGGTCTGCTCTGGGAGCTTTGGGATCACTACACAGAGCATATAATCTACCTGGGGTGGGAAGAGATAGTGGAAAGGATTAGATCTAGGATCTAAATGAAGAAAAATGGGGCATTCCTGAGGTACACTGGCATGCTGTCTGTGACGTTCTGTGACCCAGCTCTTGTACAAGAATTTACCTATTTTTTTAATTTTAGCAATTCACAAAAACCAGGGCCAGGGAGATAGCTCAATAGAATAAGTGCCTGCCTGGCAAGTGCAAGGTCCTGAGTTCAATTCCAAGTACCAGGAAAAATAAACAAACAAACAAACAAACAAAAACAAAAGAATCCACAAAAACCAAAGAATGAACAAAAAAATTAGTTTCAACCCAATCATATTTGCAAGAACTATCACTATACCTCTTTCTCAACATCTTGTAGACATGTGGTAATACCTGTTTGTAGGAGCGTAACAGAAAAAACATGAAAAGGCCTTTCCCAAAGATTTTAAAATTATCAATTCACACACTTACAAAATGTTAGTGTCAAAATAGAATGAAGATACCTTTTTCAGTGTAAAACTCCACTTTGCACAGTGAGGAAAACTTTATAAAGCTCAGACTCAAAGAATGTTTTTCTTGATATTTTGCTTTACTTGGATGTTCATGAGTAGGCAGAGTATGACACCTTTGGAGATCAGTTCTGTTTATGTACATAGTTCTTTCAGTTATCTAAAAGAAGATACTTGTAAGCCCCCACTTGTTTTCCATGTAGATACCAAATTTTAGTAAATGGGGGAATGGGAAAAAACAGGATGACACAACTGAGATGACAGAAAGCAGGTTATTATCACTGGTGGGAAATAAGTTATAAATGTGGAAAGGATAAAAGCTATAATGCTTTCATGCTAGATTACAAGTGGCACTTTCAATGGGGCCTCACAGTCTTTAACATATGCAGACAGAGCAATACCAGTACACAGGCTTGTGTACACATGTGTGGTGCTCCTTGCCTGTTGGCTGTAGCGACCTAGAAGCAACAGTACACCTAGCATAAGCAACACTCCCAGCACAATAATTTGGTTTCTAAATAATATTTTCTATAAGAATCTGGGTCTTTCGTGGCTAATTCCAGAATTGGGCAGAGAAAATACAAGAAGCTTGTGGAGTGTTTTATTGTGTCAGAAGATAAGAGAACCTTAGAAAATGAAAGGATTTGCCACAAGGACCCAAGAACTGGTCTGAAGGGAATCCTACTGGCCAACTATGAGATAATTTGAGTATCAAAATAATGATATCAATAGATTATAACATCAAAAAAGTCAAGCAGTCCTTATTTATATAATAAGTAAATAAAATGAATGAAAAGGGGAACTATGTTTTATAATAGGAAGTTTATTTAGAGGCTGAGGAGATAGGTTGGTGTTCTAAGTGCCTGCCTAGCAAGCACAAGGACCCAAGTTTGATCCCTGGTACCACATACTGTGCTGGCCACTGAAACTGGGCATGGAAGTGCATGCCAGTAATCCCAGTGCTGGGGAGGCTGAGGAAGGAGGGTCACTACAATGTAGCAAGATCCTGTACCAAACAAACAAACACACAAGCAAATAAATAGAAAAAGCTTATTCAGGAACAATTTTTGTACAGTCTCAAATGGTCTTACCACTATATATTCATTAACTGGAAAAACTGCAACTTGGTTTGGCAGATAGTACTTTAACAAAGTGAAGCTAGCTTTAGGACTAATCCCATTTATGTGCCTTTTGACATGGTTAAATAAGAATACAGCATTTCGTCTGTGATATCCTTGTCAAAATATACATATGTCTTACAGTGAGAAAGCAAGACAGAAACTTAAATTGAGGAATTTTGTAAAACGAGCTGTTCCAATTATCAAGGTCACAAAAGAGACTGAAAGATGGAACAGTTTAATTAAGAAGAGAGCAGCGATGTGACAGCTAAGTGGGAGCACTGCTTACAGGTTGAAAGTATGGTTTGTTCTACAAGTGAGATTATCAAGACATCTGGTGACGAGTTGAGTTGGAGTAGTGGATTAGAAAAAAAATCAGTGTAAGTTCACTGACTTTGATTCCTATACCATGGTTACACAGAAAAATACACTTATTTAGGATAATCACAATAAAGTACATAAACTGATTCAGAAAAGTCTACTCATATACTAACACAAAGAGGTGGGGAAAGAGAGAGAATACAAACATGGTGAAATATTGAGAAATGTAGAACCTAGGAGGAGAAGCTAGGAAGATTCTTTATTCTTGACCTATCTTTTCTGTAAGTCTGGATTATTTCAGTGCTATGAATTACAGAAAGTACAGCCTTTGGATGATATCTTCTTGGTATGTTACTTTATGGGCCCTTGGAAGTAATGGTTCTCATGGTTGTTTTTCTCCATTTATCATCAGAAATAGGATATATTTCAAAGGATGCTGTGAGCAGTAAGATGCTGCACAACCGGAAGGTGGTAGGTACATCTGGTAGAAGGCCTGATAATTTACTGTTGCTGCAATATATACTTGCTGTCTGAACAAGTGATCCCACTAAGGTGAAAATTAGATTAAATCTATATATTATAACAATCTACAGTATGAGATTTCTCTAACGACTGATAAATATTAAAAAATAAAAAAACAACTCACTGAGCCAGCAAGATGGCTCAGTGGTCTAAAGTGCCTGCTTGGGCAAGCTTAGGCAAAGAACAGGGACCACAGTTCGATCCCCGGCACCACATGCCACACCAGCCCTGCCCTACGGAGGGCTGTGCTTGCCACAAAATCAATCAATCAATCAATCAATCAATCAATCAATCAATCAATCAATCCTGCTTCCTGTCTGGTGCAATGCAAATCACTGTATGCCTACCACAGCAATAAAGAACATTAAAAAAACCCCTTTAAGAATACAGAACCAAATACATGGTGGTGTTTAGTATTAATAATACTAAACATTTGTATGTTGCCTGAAAGTGCCCTCAGCACTTTGCTCTGCTATCTTCTGTGATAATAACTGGAAGAGACAGGCACTGTAACGAAGGGGCAATGCAGTGCAATAATAGCAAATGTCTACATGCAGTGAGTGCCTTCGGTTATAGCTGTCAAGAAGGAATCATGACCACGTTACTTACATCTCAAACAAGGCATGCATCATCAGTTCACAGCTGCAGGGTTCAGGATGAAGTACAATTCAATGTTCATCTGGGCATCTATTCTTAAGATGCTGGCATTACTATTTGTTTATGGTTCACAGAATATTTGGGGTAATCACAAAGCATGGAAGGGGACGCAGGTCATGCCTGGGAGGTTGCTACACAGCCAAGATGTGCACAGAAATTTGAAATAGCCCAAACGGGTGTTTCAAAGTTGTCTGCCAAAGAGTGGTGTCTTCTAATCTAGAGAGCAGCTGCTGGGCACTGGCATGCAGGTCAGTCTCTCTCTCTCTCTCTCTCTCTCTCTCTCTCTCTCTCTCTCTCTCTCTCTCTCTCTCTCTCTTTTCCTCTGCCTCTTCATATCTGCTCTACACAGATGGCTTCTGGGTCACTTTTTCCTGCAGTCTGGTCAAGTTAGACCGTTTCCTCCATGCAGACTGGTAAACTATGAGGTTAGGGTTTCTGCAAGTTTGCCCGTGTTCAGAATATGAAGGACACTGCCCAGCGAGGGAAAGATATATTTAGCATTTTGGCCCTGTCAGCTTTGGGCTCTCCATTGCCTCTCCTTTGCAGTACTGTCACTGGCCCATGTTTGCAAAATTTCTTTGGCTTTGAAGCCCACAAAACTAAATCTGAGAGGCTGCCAAAAAGAGAAGAGAACAGTGCTGTGCCCGGATTCCAATGTTGGATTTTGACAAGGATAAGAAGAGGGATCTACCAGGCGCATTCAAGCACAGGTACCTGCACAGTGAGCTGATTCTAGCTGCAAAGGGGGCTTGTGATGTTTTTGTGTTGTCCAGCACCACTTTCTCCAAGTAGGATCTTCTGGATATTATACAAGGGGATGCAATAAATCTCAGGTATGACCAGGTGCTTATATGAAGTAAGAGTAAGAGCATTTTTCAAGATAGAAAAACTATCCTGATAAGAGATGTTTTGCTAAATTAGGTATATGAGGAAACAAAAGTAAAAATTTAATTTATTATCCTCTGAAAAGAGAAAGGATCAGAAGTTAAAACAAAAAGGGTTGAGAGTAAATGACTTTGTTAGTAGGTAGATTTTGTTAAGCTGAATGAATGCCCACTCTGTAATTGCAAAATAGCCATCATGTGAGGAAGATGGAAGCATAGGTAGTGGCTCTGCTGTGTTGGAGAATTCTCCTTTCATGGAAAGATTAATAGATGAAACCAGCATCGTAAGATGGTAACCAGATTGTATCTTTTCCCCTCATACTTTGCTCACATTTCTGTGATGTTAAGATTTGCTGAGTGGAGGCCAGAAAACAGAGGCAGGTTTTGAAAGCAGGGTTTTTGGAAGGTCATGGGAGATACCCATCAGGAATTCATGCTCTTGTAACATGCCCCAGAGAACATGATTAGATAGCCACAGGCACGTCACGTCTCAGAGTAAATGAGAAATGGTGTCAGACATCTGCTAAACAATACCAGAACATGCCCTGCTCACTGTACTTTCTTAGCAAGAGTAACATTAATATTTAGCCTGACGTAGTTTTGTATATAGTAGCTCCAGTTAGCAGATATGTTCAGTTAGAATTCTTGTGAAACATTCATTCTATTGTCTCCTCATAATGACTGGAAATCATGTTTTTCTTTTCTCAACATCTGTGGAATTCTCAGGAAACAACAAAAGAGTACAATGATGTACTGCTTATCTTTATCACCACATTCCATGTACATATTTAATTTTCTTAAAGGTGGGCATAATGTACTGTATTACTGAAAGAACTCCTTCTAATTACGGCAGTATTGTTCTATATATAGTTAAGGTGCTTTTTCTATGATGATACTTTCCAATTTACCAATTCCTTAAAAACAATAAACCAAGCAAAATTTTCCCTGTAGTTATCATTTGGCATCACTATGAAACTCCCTCGTGCTCACAGACACAGAGAGGAAGATCATGATCATGAGGCCATTCTAGGATACATGATGAGTTCAAGGCCAGAGCTGAATTACATAGTGTCTCACAAACAAACAAGCAAATAAACAACAAAAACAACCCAAATGCCAAGAACCAAAAACACCCAAACCAAACCAAATCAAACCAAACCAAACCAAACCAAACCAAACCAAACCAAACCAAACCAAACCATCACAAACAGAAAGAAAAAAAAATTAAAGATAGCAATAATTTCCATGGTTGATTTATACTTAAGACATCGACTCTGATGAGAGTTTTCCATATAATTTCCTAGAGTGATGTGGGGTTTGTGTTCTTATGGCAATTAATGCAAAAATATTATATAAAGATTCAGGGGGCAAATAAAAGTACTGATTATTAAGAAAAGGAACATGAATTCATTTTTAAATTTAGCATCTTTGAACATGTGTATTTATTATCTTTTTTATGAATTTTAGTCAAGAATTGCCTGTCAGTAGAGACATTTCCTTGTGACCACAAGATGACGGTGCTTCTGATACAGAACTATTATGAGAGATCAACACTGCAATTTGCCAAAAATGGGGAAAAAACAAAAGTGATGGGCTCTGTATTCTTTCAGAACAGAGGGCTTACTATACTTTTTAAAAAAATTTTTCTTTTCTTAATCTTTTATTTATTTAGTACAGTGTCTTGCTATGCAGCTTGGACTCATAGTGACCCTCTGTCTTGGGCACCCTGGCACTGGGATTACAGGTGTGCACTACCATGTCAGGTTTTTGTGGCTGGCTCAGTGCACGGCCAGCATGAGCATGTGGTACTGGGGATCGAACCCAGGTCCTTGTGCTTACTAGGCATGCACTTAGACTGCCACATTATCTCCTCAGCCAAGAGCTTACTATTCTTTGTCTTCAGGTAAAACAAACTTTTCAATGCTAA
>PVKA01048329.1:0-13844 GCA_004027165.1 Ctenomys sociabilis
GGATGGAGCAGGACGGCGGAGTCGGCCGCGGTGTCTCTGGCCGGTCTCAGGAGCTGGGCGGGGGCGGGCGGGGTGGAGCAAGATGGCGGAGTCGCGAAGCTCTTTTTATTTTAATAAAATCTTTGTTGTTCAGATCCTATAACTTCTTCTTAGTTCTTTTCATGTGTACTGTTTTGTTCCTATATAATTTCATTCTAGTTGTGTGTTTATTCAGTGAGTCTTCATGGGGAGTACATCTTTTTTGTTATTTTAATTTTCATCTTAAGTATTTTCATTTCATTCCTTCTGTATATCCCATTGCTTTAATGAGACTTTCTGCATTTCTATTTCTTTCAAGAGTATTGCCCTATTTTTCCATCGTCTGGCAAGGAGTTAAGCCTTATTATTCAAATATCCACATCATAATGCTGTTACCAAGCAAAATGTTGATTATCTTTTCCACGCAAGTTGAATTACTCTGATTCTTTATCCCCAGTACTTTATTTATTTATTTATTTTTTACTATATTCTAGAAAAAAATTATAAGGCTCTTAGTCTTCTTTAAATGTTGTGAGAAGTTTCTTATTTTTATTTGACTTATTTGGACTTAGAAAGTTTCATCCTATTTTCCTAGGGGTGTGTGTGTGTGTGTGTGTGTGTGTGTGTGCGTGTGTGCTTGTGCGTGTGTTTAAATATCTGCTATTTTTCTTTTTTGTATTTTGAAGAAAAGAAACAGAAACAATACTATAAAACCTCCAAATAAGATGGTGGGAGAGTAATAATGGTTAGTGCATTGGGTGTTATGTTAAATGTAGTTGCTCATATTACAAGATACAGTTTTGTTTTCAAAGTTTATGTGGTTTCAGATTTTTGCCATATGTGTGCCACCTGGTGGCCAGCCTGGGACTTGGTGGTGGTATCTCCTTAGTTCCTCTGATACACTGTCTAGGACATCCATGCACATGGACAGCTGATGGAAGAGCCGGGAGGTTATAAACAACTTCATGGCTTGCTTTGCCAAGCTGCTCCCTTTCCATGAGCTCCCAATTCCTTTCCAGTTCCCCAAAGATTCTCCTTGCTAAGGTTTTGGCTGAATAGGCATTGATTGTGGCGTCCAGAATGGGTGTGGTAGGCTCTGTGTGTGGAGCCAAAGCTTAAGTACTTACATCTGCTTGTAGGCATCACAGCTCTCCCACCTGGACAGGGCCTCCCTCCCCCATACACATACAAAGGTGTTTTGTGTCTGTGGGCTCTCTGCTGCATCACCTCTCATTGCAAAAATTCCTTCCTTTCTTTTTCTGTTAGTCCTGACCTAGATGACTTTTGGAGTTCTGTCTGTGCTGGTCTCATTTTTCAGTTTTCTCTCTAGACTGAGAAAACAGAAGGGGAGAAGACAAGAAATTTACTACTGGTCATATAGTTCTTAAAATTGTTTTTCTTCTTCAATATTAAGCTCCTGAATTCAAGAGTTCCCTTTCTGTCTCTGTGTCGTCTCTCTGTCTCTGTCTCTCTCCCTCTGTCTCTATCTGTCTCTGTCTCTGTCTCTGTCTCTGTCTCTCTCTCTCTCTCTCTCTCTCTCTCTCTCTCTCTCTCTGTCTCACTCCTTCCCAACACTATTTTGTACTTTTCTGTGTAAAGGTCTACAAATTTGTTTCATTTATCACCAAGTACTTCATGTTTTTTGATGTACATAGCATTTTAAAATTTATTTTGTAATTGTTCATGGAGAACAAAAACAGCTAGACGTACAGTTGATATTTGTGTATTGCTCTGTATCATGTGACCAGGCTAGATGCACTTCTTATTGCTCACTAACTTTGTCTACATTTCTTAGGATTTTTCTCCATACAGAATTACATGGTCCATGACTAAAGATGATCTAATATCTTCCTTTCAAATTGATACGCCTCGTTTATTCTCTTGCCTCACTATATTAGTCAGGGTCATCAGTAAAAAGTTGAACCAAAGTGGCGCAGTGGTCCTCGTGCCTCATTCCCACTGTGTACATGTAACTGTGGATGATGTTAGGGGGATATTTGTACAGGTTCCTTTTACTGGATAAGTTTATTTCTGTTTATAACTTAAGATTTTTTATTGTAAATATATTTTGTATTTTGTAATTTTTTTCTGCATTGTTTGAATAGAGGATTCTTCTTCTAAAATCTCTCCTCTTCCTTCTACCTCCTCCTCCTTTCTTTTCATCTTTTTCTTCTAGCCTGTTAACTTGTAACTTTCATACATTATTTTCAACTTTTCTTTTATGTTTGGTACAGGGTGCCACCATGCAGCTTGGATTTGTAGTAATCTCCTGTTTTAACCCCTCCCCAGCACTGGAATTACAGGCATGCACCACTATGCCAGGTCTTAGTGGCTGGCTCAGCACGCCTGGACGGACGGGGCTGGCATGGCATATGGTGCCGGGGATCCACCCCTGGTCTCTGCACTTGCCTAAGCAGGTGCTTCGTCCACTGAGCTAACCAGCCCTTGATTTTCAACTTTTAACCAACTTTACATTCCCCAAATAAACAGGATAAACTGGAGTTTTATGCAAACTTTTAATATTATTTTAGATTGGTGGACCCTGTAGTGCTTTTGTTTAATCATACTATTAAGTTGTATTTTTACTTCTTTGAATAAATCTTGCTAGAAGTTTACCAATTTTATTAATATTTCAAAAGGTCAACTTTTCATTGAATTTTTTAATTGTTTTTCAATGTTTTTATTTTATTGAATTCTATTTTTATCCTTTTTGTTCTTCTCTTTCTTCTCACTGAGAGTGTAATTAGCTTTTTCTCTGTCTTAAGACAGGAACACTGAGCATTGATTTCAAACTTTTTCATATATAAATGTTCAAATCCATAACCTGTCTAAAATATTTTAAGTGGTACATTTATTTAAAGTGCATTTTAATGCCTCTGAAACCAGGATACATTCTATATTCAGTAGCATCTTACCATTGTTATTTTTTATTAGTCAAAGTTAATAAAGTAGTGATACATATCTTACGATAACTGGTGTCTGTGGTTCAGTGAAACACCATGTTATACAATCCTTTTGAGCTTTAGTCATCTAATAATTATTGAATAAAGTTTCTAATGTAAAGATTCCTGAGGAGTCATGCCTACTTTCCCTTTGTATATAGCATTACTTACACTTTGCTTATAGTTTGAATATCTGTCTTTAATCACTTTATGCATTACCATCAAAATTGAGGGCTCTGTGGGAGCTATCTTAAAATTCTTCAAAGTATTTATGAGATGTGATAAACATATAGTGAATATTTAAACATTTAAAATTCATTACAGTGAAAATCCCATTGTTATTACTCGCCCTCAAAATTCTACTCCTAACCCTAACCTTACCTCCCACTCACCCCAAACACACTTATGCCATCACTTTTACCATTTGCTGAAGAAGTTCGGAAGTTGCACTGTCATGGCTGCCTCAGTGTCCTAAATGGATTAAAAAAGTTCAACTTGCGTGCTCGTTTTGGCTTCGGGGAAGAGCGGGAAGTTGCATGGTGCCAGACATGATGGACAGCTGGATGCAGACACGTGATCATGTTTGTGGGAGCCGGCTTCCTATTCTGTACCACTCTGCTGCATTCACTGTGCTTTCTGATCATGCTTCATAGAGACCCAAAAGCCTTCCAGAACTGCTTCAGAAAGTAGCAAGAACGATGAGATAAGTGGGATCAAAGCTAAAGGGGGATTGATGACAATGTCTTTATTGCCAAACATAAGTAGCATATATTTTGATGACTTCTCATAGTTGAATACTCTGCCACCAGGATACGTGACATTTATGAGTTAAATAAAAAGGACTTGGGCTGGGCAAGTGCAAGGTCCAGCCTTTGATCCCTGGCGTAGCACCAACAAAAAAGGACTTGATTGTGGAGAATATATTTATAGGTGCCCCGAAGTCAGAGGTCACTTCAGGGTTTTTTGACTGTGTATGTCAAAAAAAATTGGCATTATGGACATGCTACTGGGCATCTCTCTCTCCTGTGGGCTAGCGGCATATAGCACTGTGCTTTTCTGCTTAATGCAGCCCTCTTTACAAGTGCCCTCTAATCCTTTTCCATTAATCTCTGTGTGTTACTTTATTTGGACATAGATTATCTTTAAGCTTATTTCCCACCATAACTTAACTATCTAAGTCTTTGTTCTGTATGTGCTCTTCTGTTTCCTTTTAGGCCTTACCCAGGCTGTGTTTCATTTAGAAACTGTATCTTTGGATTCCACTCCCCCACTTTAGATTTTTTTTTTTTTCTGACTGAACAAACTACATCATAAAATGATTTCTTTCTGTCTCTTTTGTTCCTACAAATGCCCTGTTTTCATTTGCTTAAAGTGCTCCCTGGCAAGGTGTTCCAGTCCAGGATTCTGTCGAGTTTAAATCCTTACACATCTGCTCCTCCAGGCTTACAATTCATATAAGAGTTTTGTTTTTTCCTGATTGTTTGCTTTTCCTCATACACATTTAACATAGACCTTGACTTTAAAGCTCTGAAAAGGGAGTGTGACTTTACTGAACTCTTAGCTGCCTCATAACACTACCCAATGAGAAGAGCAGGAATCCTGTCTTCACCTGGGAAGCTCCTTGTACTTTCTTCCCTCCCTGCTGAGAAAGCCCAGGCTCCGGTGGCATTGCTGCTGGTGTGGGAAGTCAGCACGCAAGGGTGTGTTTCAAATGCCTGCAGCTCATAGGAACAGAATGCTCAATGGAGGAGCCCGTAAACACCCAGGACTTATTTGTCTCATTCAGTGAGAAATTCAAAGTTGGGCTGCTCTAGGGCTGATGAAGTGATCTAGTAATTTTACAGTTCTGTCAATGTTGCAGTATCTTCCTAAGTATCATGCTCTGTAGAGCACCTAACCTAAAACCAGAAGAGTGGGAGCAGGGCTTTCTTGTGTGTGTGTGTGTGTGTGTGTGTGTGTGTGTGTGTGTGTGGTGTTCCATGAAGGAGGAAAAACTTTCTCAGTAATCCATGTACCACCTTGTGTATCTCATTGTCCAAGAAAGCTATTATTCTGAGTATTCAGATGCTGAGTGAGAGGCAGCCTTTGCCAGCAAGGAAGGTCAGAGTGAAAAATGGCTGTTAGGTAAGTAATCAACAATATTTACATGTACATATGTGTGAATATTAACATGAGGCAGATCTTTTTTTTGGAACTGGGGATTGAACTCAGGCCCTTGTGCTTGCCAGGGAAGCGCTTATCCCACTGAGCCATCTTCCCGGCCCTGAAACAGAAAAATTAAGATAGATTTTATTTTTATATGGATAAAATTTCTTTTTCCTATATGAACTCATACATGGAGTCATAGCAAAACTTTGGATAACTAGCTCAGTGCAGTATAATGGCATTTGAGCTAAAATTGCCTTGGTTTCTGGTGACTTCCTTAAAATCTTGGTTTTATGATTTCAGGTTGAGTCCAGAAATCTTCCTTAAACGGCCAGTAGTAGAAGGAAATCGTTGGAGGTTGGACTGCATTCTTAAGCGAAAAGCAGTATGTATTTTCCTAACAAATGTTATGAAATTTTAAATGGTTATTGCTTCTGAAATGCCTTTTCTTTTTCAAAGCACTTTATATACATTAACAGCTCTTCATTTTGTTTATTTATTTTTATATATTTAGTACAGGGTCTACAGGGTCTCACTACATAGATAAGACTCATAGTGATCCTCCTGTTTTCAGCCTTCCAAGCACTGGGATTATAGGCCCACATCACCACTCCCAGTCTCAATTACTGTCTCAGCGTGCTGCAGGCGTGCAGCCAGCTCAGCACTCCTGGGATCGAACCCCAGTCCACAGAGTTATCTGGTCGGCCCTCAACTCTTCATTTTGAGTCTGACAAAAAAGAATAGTTATGCATTTCCATTCATTTGATTCTTTTTTTTCCCTTTTGAGTACATCCATATTTGAGCCTACCTCACAGCATGAATTATATTTGCAACTCTATAATTTTTGTTTGTTAGTTATGGCCAGTTAATTTTATAGGCAATGAAATTGTAATAACATTTCATCACTGAATAATAAATGCTGAAATGAAACATGCCACTTTATTTTGTTCATTAGTCTCCTGTTTAAGCAGAAGACAAAGGCATCTGGAGCACGGTCTCAGTCAGATATGTCCAACCCAATGTGGAAGAATATCAGAGAGGGAGGTCAGAAGGACTTGGTGATGTTTGGTAGAAGTTTTGGAACAATGCGTAGTAATAATGTGAAACATTTCCTGTGCAACTGGCCCTGTAGCTTCTGGGTTAGCCTTGAGTATGCACTTTTTGTTATAAAATGTAAATAATTGAAGCAGTTTAGGAAACCAGTAACTGTGTTCATAATGCTAATTAATGTTATGTAATGGATCTTCAACCAAATTAAGTTGGATTTTTTTCATTAAAATGTCCAAGTTAGAGAGAGGTAACATTTTTCCTATTGTTTGAAACTATCTTAATCTTTAAAGATTACTATTAAATGATTCATTTTATGGATCCTGGGTAGGCATTTCCACTTCTCACATTTTCATTTGTTTTTCATTCTCTACATCCTAGTAGCCCTTTCCCTAATCTCTCTTCTTCTTTTTTTTTAAATCTTTTCCCCATGCTTTTGAGTTAAGGTTTCTACTACTGTCCATAGGTTGTCAGAGCCCTCTGCTAATACTGAGGACAAAAGCAGCTGATAATCTTTTTTCAGTCCCATCCTCCTGAGGGGAGGAGCTATGCTTTGATGAAAATGGTGTGTTAGGAAAGTGAGTCTAATAGTGATAGGGTGAACTCAGTTTCACAAAGCTTGATTCTCAACCCCATGACTGTGGGCTGTCTGCAGGACACCTGCAAAAACTAAACGCCCAGGCAAGCTCCTGGGGTGTGGCCCTCTGCTGTTAGCAGGTGTGCTTATCTCCTGCCCTCAGTGTCCCCATGTGGGTGCCTTTCATGTTGCCAGTGTGACTTCTCTTTGTTTTTACTGCTTAGGAGCTCTGGTGAGGTCCGTGGTGGATATCAGGCAAGCTATTGCTTGATAATGTTGTTTCATTTCCAGTTCATCCATTTTCTGAAGCTTGTGATTTTTAAATTATGTGTAATGATTTTTTAAAAATTTCCTAAGGAAATAATAATACCATTAAATATTAATGTCTCAGTTGTACATTTAGGGGAATGTTCTCCCTTAATCTCAATGCACCATACTCTTACTTTGATCATAAATTTTTAACTCTTAGGTAATTCCAGTTTGACATTTTATATGGACATAAAAACACCACTTCACATCAATAATTTAGTTTTTGAAAGCCACATGCTAGCTTCACAAAGTATGGGGTTGAAACATTATATTTATTTTCGCATTAATGGGTCCCAGAGGTCCATAGGGTTAATTAAAATGATTTTTTCCCTAATATCTGATTGTACAGATTCTTTGAGAGGAATTTAAAAAGTATCTCTGCTTTTTTTAGGAGAATGTGTTTTGTAATAGATATTTCTTAGGACTGGATGCATTTTTTTGTTTCTTCGATAATAACTACTGATTTCCCATTTCTCTGATTTTCTGGCATGCAATATGTTTCACTGAGGAATTACATTCTGGGAGTTTCTGGTGCTCTGCATTTGCAGTACTAAGCAATGATGAAATATGCTGCCTTCTTATCAGTAACAATACCCTTGCACTCTGATTGTATATGTTATGAGGCTTACAGTAAAAGAATCTCTAGGTGCAGTGACCTGGAGACTTACCGAGAAGGGTTTTTTTTTCAGGCTGAATTTGGCTTCAGGTTGGTTTCTTTCTTTTGCACCATCAGCATGTGCAGAACTGAAGCAGTGATCATTAAGAGAGAAATACGTTTATGTTTATAGAGAAATGAGACAACCACATCTCTGTATAGGAAACTGGTGAAATCTTATCAAAGAAGTAGGGTGGGATGGCTTGCGGGAAGGAGGCAAAGGTAGCTTTAACCTTCAGCAGCATGCTTGAAACAAAATTGGCTTTTAAGGAAGGGAACCTTTGTGCTGTTACGTCTCAATGCCTGTTACCTTTAAATGATGATGATGCAATTTCTTTTTATACTTTTCATTTTCTTAAAAATATTGAGCAATACTTTCAATGAAAAAATTAGTGATTACCCTGGGGTGGGAGAAGCAATGAAAAGCAAACTTGGCTGTATTTAAAAAATATTTAGACCATACCTCCTTGAATAACCAAATAACAACCTGGATAAGAAGCAAAGTCTTTTTGATTTCCACTCTTTTTTAAAAAATTGTTTTCATATATATTCTGTACTAAAGCTCCTACATATTCCCACTGTTTAGCATATTGTGACTAATGTACTTGATGAGAAATGAATTAGAAGACAGAAGCTTTCTCTTAAAACTCATGATTCAGGGAGTTTATTCCCTGGAGTTTTTAGATTGGTTCGGTTCAGCAGAAATAGAAAATAAGACATTGCAGAGTCATTTCCAGAACTTCTGTTAACATGTTTCTTCACCAAGAAAAATGTCATTTTCTCTAGGATCACCAAAAGGCATTAGTAAGAGATAGACTGTTTCAAATGGTAATTTTTAAATCACAAAATTAGTATTAGTCCTTGTATGGGTAAAATTTTGCTTTGATTTGTACAGGTATTTCCTACTTTATAAAAATAAGATTATGCTATGACAACAAGATAAATGTCTTTGCTTGCAAGGAATAATTTTTCTTTACTCTTTATAAAAATTAATGATAGTTTTGTAATACTGTGCCCAAAGGAGGAGGAAATTACTGTTTTATTTTTACAGAAATTTTGTCATTAGTTATCTGTTTAATTTGGTATAGGTATAAGTAAATAACTGCAAACCACATTAAAATGACTTGTATTTATTTCCTTATTGGTCATTTGTATTTAAAATGGAATTAACTTACTCTGTCTTCTTTGTTTAGAATTAATATTTACGTGAGATAAGAGAGTATGTAAGCAAATGTCAGGAACTAATAAATGGAGGGTAGTAATATAATCTGTTAGTGCTAACATCACTGTTATTCCAGAAGTCCATTAGTTGTGCAGGTAAGTGGAAAACTGTGGGATTCAGGCCAAGTTCCTAATTGGCAACTAATGCCCTTGTGAGTAATAATGTGTCAAGCTAAGAAGCAGAATGTCATTCATATAAAGCAAATGAACCACGATGAATGATGTCTAGTGCAATGTTCTATAACTTAGGCTGAAGTTGGGGCTTAGGCTTTGTATTGTGCTTTATAATAGGAGGCTTTGGGGAGGTAGCCAGGATTCAAGTGTGAACCCTACAATACTCAGTAGCAAAATAGATCTACACATAAAAGGAGAAGAAGGAGATGAGCTTTAAGTATTCTTTAGAGTCCCTATTAAGTGGCTCATTCAAGAGCATTCTCTTGGCCCGCCCGTCAGACACGCCTCTGGGCATTCTTGTCTGTACTTCCACTTCCTTCTCTATTCCAAGTTGTTCTTAGATCCTTAGTTATAACAGTAGTTATGTAATTGTAATGAAGTCCCAAAGCTCAGCACAGAGAAATAGAATGACATTTATCTTGTTTTTGGTTTTCTTTTTCTTTTCAGAGCAAGACAGAGTCTTCTAGTACTCCAATCTCCTTAATGTACACTGAAATGTAAATCTAGTGTCCCTGAAAAAATATAGACAGTTTCAGGCATTTCTGGCATCAGGAGATAGGATATGAGTTTTTGTTGTTGTATTTTAGGGAATGGTCTACAGGGTGTTCAGGGTCTCACTACTAGAATGGACTCTTAGTGATTCACCTGTTTACAGCCTCCCAAGTGCTGAGATTATAGGTGTGCGCCACCATGCCCAGTTTCAATTGCTGTCTCAGCACACCTTGGTGGTAGGGCTGGCTCGGCAGGCCGAGGAATCAAACCCCCTGGCCCCTGTGCCTGCTTGTAGGATAGGAGTATTTAAAAGTGATAGGGGCCAAAATCTGTTTCTTAGTTGAGACTGAACGTAGTAGTGAGTTATATGTTTGTTCCAAGATTTTATAACCTGTGATCCACTACCTAAAAATGTTAACTCCTGTGTCATTTCATATTGCCCAGCATTGCAAAAATAATCAGTTCATATGCATGAATTCAACATAGTCGTAAGACTTCTTAAAATTTTGATTCAAATTTCCAAGTGAGTAATGTCTTAATTGCCATGGATCATTATTTTAAACTATCACTATATTATCTTTGTTGTTATAGTATATTACATATATCTCCATCTCTAATCCCTAGAAAATATTATGGAAAAAGTCTTGCTTTTAATTATTAAGATATTAAATACCTAGATATAATTTGACTACATAGTCTGTGTGCAGTATGTTTTCAAATGCTTTTAGAACTACTGGGCAAGGACATTGTTGCTGACTATGGAGCATGACATGAAAATACATGTCAAAAAGTGAAAGAGTGAACTACAAAGCAAGGATAAATAAGATAGGGATCCTTGGAGGAAGCAAGTCCTGCACTATGGATTAGGGTGTGCTAAGGTCCATACGGGTTCAGGGAGGAGAGGAGTGTTCAGGTAGGCGGCTCAACCTAGGCTGAAAGCCTGCTACCAGTCAGAACCAGAACAGAGGATACTGGAGTGTTTTTTGTACTACTGGTTGTTGGATATCTTTTTGGTAATCAATATTAATAATATAATTTTATAGCATGTTAGCATTTACCAAGCATGTTTCACTGAATTTGATATAGTTCAATAGGTCAAAACAGTCATGTATATTTTCTTTCAGAAACTGGGCCTAAAATTGGATCATGGTTAATCTGTGATTCCATTTCTTAAAAATAATTTTATTGAGAAACAAATAGGAATGAGACCGTTTCAAAACCAATTAATAGGACAGTTTCAATAATTAATACATTGCATATTGTTGTCTTAGTGGTTATTCATTGTACAAGATGCAGACATGATATTCTGTCCACAAACACTATTAGAACAAATCTTTCTATTCATTGAATTAAGAGAATGTAGCTATATATCTAGCCTAACTATTTTGAATATACAGATACGAAATGGTCTCTCATTTTTTTTTAAATTTTTATTTATTTGTTACAGTGTCTCGCTACACATCACAGACTCTTTTTTGTGGGGGGGGGGTCAGCTCAGCCAGCCCTGTGGGGAGGGGCTGGCACAGCATGTGGTGCTGGAGATCGAACTGCGGTCCTTGAGAGCTTGCCTAAGCTTGCCAAAGCAGGCGCTTTAGACCGCTGAGCTATCTTGCCAGCCCTGGTCTCTCATTTGTATCCCCTTTTTTTGTTGAGTTTTGTCAGAGAAGGGTATTCCATTGTTATTTAAATATTGTAGATGTGTGAATTCACCAAAGTATTGCAATGTAGTCCAGTAGTCCAAAATAGTAGTGGGTTTTCCGTAAGACTGGCAGTGTGACTTGAGCCTTTTTTTTTTTTTTAAGGTGAGAATTGGATTTATTATTCATACATTTGCATTGATTTAAATACATTACGTACAGTTTCTACAGTGCATTAGAAGAACAATATAGGGCAGCAGCACTCACAGCCCAGCCTCCACTCCCTGATGAGGGGGACAGGCTTACGGCTGGCAGAATGACAGGCCATTCTGGGCTACCAGAAGCCTGCCCTGGCACATGGTGTCCTTGGGTCCTCCAAAATCCACACTCAAGGCAACCTGAGTACAGGCTTCAAGGGAGAGAGGAGACAGGGTGTAAAAGGATCCCCCTACCCTCACTCTCCAGGCCGGGAATGGGCTCCCTCTCACAGTGGACCCAATGTCCTCTTGACCAGAAGGCTGATCTGGAGCAGGACAGTACCAATGTGGCTGGTGAAACACCAAGTACCTCCTACACTCAGAAGGCAAGATTCTCTCACACATGGTTCCCTAGGCCAGAATCTAGGTGGGCACGATGGGATTGTCAGGGTGGAGCACACAGGGGAGCAGAGATGCTGTCCACAGACACGCATCTCCAGTGCTCAGAAACTGGGTGTGCTGGCAGCTGGGTGCAAGCCCAGGACAAGCCGGCTCCTGGGAGCTGGAATGGATGGGAAGTGGCCTGGCCCAGGCGCTGGAGGGCTGTCAGGTGCTGTCTCCTGAATAGAGGAAGCCGTGTAAGTAGGGGACACAGCCACAGCCCTTAGTCCCTTTCTTTGGTAGTTTTTCAAATCTTCAAAATAGTTTTTTTCAAAGCTGATTGACCAATCGCAGGGTCCCAGAACCGTGAAGTGTCCACAGCATAACACAGCTGCCCCCCAGCCGCAGGGCCTCCTTTTTATTCCCTCCTTAGGCCATTCTTTGCTTTGGTGTAGAAAGGACTCAAACATCCATCAGGGGAGCAGGTGAGGGAAAAGACACATGGAAACAAGATGTACACCAAGTGGGCAGGCACCGGGAAGGGATGAAGGCCTCTCTCCTTTAGGCCCTGCCTTTCCCAAGAGCCATGGAAAAACCAGCCTGGGACAAGAAGCCAGGGAGCAGAGGAATAGGAGGCAGAACACAAGTCCTGTCTCTTCCAAGAAGCAGCGGTGGCACTGAAATCCAAGTCAGCTATCCTGTCCTCTTAAGAGCTGAGACCACCCAGAACCCTCAAAGAGACCTACTCAAGGACCAAGGAGATGGCTCAGGAGAATAAGCGCTTTCCTGGCAAGGGCAAGGGCCTGAGTTCAATCTCCAGTTCTGCCAAAAAAAGAGAAAGAGACAGAGAGACCTACTCTAGAACCTAAACCGAACTCTTAAGTCAAAAAAAGCTGGGGGAAAAACACTTAGAACAATAGAAATTAGAGAACTGTAGCTAAAGACTCAAGAAGCAAGCCTGGGATAAAATCCCTACAGACCACTTATAGCTCCCAGCAAGCACTAGGCTATGCAGATCACCTTCACATGCTGGATGTTAACCACCTATTAAAAGAGAACATTGGGGCACAGCAGTGCATGCCTATAATCCCAGCACTAAGGGAGGCCGAGGCAAGAGCATCACAAGTTAAACTTGCAACTTAGTGAGACCCTATGTCAATGGATAAAAAGAGCTATGTCGCTCAGTGTAGAATGCCTCTGGTTTTGGGAGCTATAAGCCCCAATACTGGGGGGGGGGAGCAAAACCAGAATCAATAAGATTAGTCCCTCACACCTATGCTTGAGTGACAGGAAAAATACAACAAGGCAGAGAGGAGGTTCTGCACGTGTAGGTTCTAGGGGTTACAAAGCAAAAGGTGCCTGCCAAGGGAAGCCAACTACACACTGATAGGAAAAGCAGGGGAAGATTTGGCAAAAACCCAAAGGAAGTGCAGTTTCTGTCCATCCTGGCGCTATGAGCCACCCAGTAGGCTTCTACTGCCCGTCAGCTCCCAGAAGTGTGCAACTGCCATGCACCCAAATGTAGGTCTTGGTTAATGGTTATGATATGAGAGGCTCTGGATTCTGCTACAAGCATTTAAAATGTGGCTCTTTTTCTGATGCAGAATATAACAGGGAATTGCAATGGAGCAGGGCATCAGGGAGGGAGACTTTCCCAGCCTGCCATCATAAGATGTTGGAAGGGAGTTGCTTCTCTGTAACCACCTGGACTCCTTATCTTTAACTGTACAGCCCCTGCACTTGGCAGGGCTCAGAAGCACTCCCTTGCCTGGCTGTGCTCCTCCCTGTGGGTAGGTGGAAAGCCTGCATGGTGAGAAGAGGGAGGGCTCAGGGCTGGCAGAGGTGCTTCTCCCCACCTGCTTCTGGGTTTCCCTGCACCTGGATGCCTGCAGGAATCTCAACAGGCTTGCCTTCACCTGCCTGCAGGGCTACCACCATGAAAAGAAGGGCTTCCGACTCTGAAAGCTCTGGGTGTAGGACTCGCTAGCAGATCGCTGGTGGGAGCGGGCCGTCTCAACAATCACAGGCGGCATCTGGACGAGGTGCAGG
>PVKA01048330.1:0-13846 GCA_004027165.1 Ctenomys sociabilis
GACATTCATAGGCTCAAAGTCAAAGGATAGAAAACAATACTACATGCCCCAGCACCTCAGAAAAAAGAAGGAGTAGCAATTCTGGTCTCAGACAGTCTCAACTTCAAACCAAGGATTAAATGAAATAAAGAAATCTGCTATATATTGATTGGGGGAAAAATTCAAGAGCAAGAGGTAATATGCATAAATATCAATGCACCAAACACAGGAGCACCCAACTATGTAAGACAAATCTTAAAGGACATGAAAAACTTAATGTCTAAGAACACAATCTTAACAGTGGACCTTAACACACCCTTATCTCAAAAAGATAGATCAACCAGACAAGAAATTAGCAAAGAAGTGGCAGAACTGAACCAGAGCTTGGAACATATACAGAGTGTTGCACTCAACCACAGCTGAATACACATTTTTTTTTCATCTGCACATAGATCATTTTCCAAAATAGATCACGTACTAGTCCAGAAGTCATGTTTAAGTATATGCAAGACAACAGAAATTATCCCATGCATATTATCTGACCACAGTGCAATGAAACTAGAAATAAATGACAAAAGAAACCAGCAAAACCCGCTAAATTAATGGAAATTAAACAATAGCCTACTCAGCAATCAATGGGTCACAGAAGAAATTAAGCAGGAAGTTCAACAATATCTACAAATCAATGGAAATTCAAGCACAGCTTATGGGAATCTATGGGATGCGATGAAAGCAGTTCTTTGAGGGAAAATCATAGCTATGAACTCACACATTAGAAAAACAGAATGGGAACAACTTACCACCCTAATGTTGCACCTCCAACAACTAGAAAAAGAAGAGCAAACAAAATCCAAAGCGCAAGGATGGGAAGAAATCATAAAGATTACATTAATTCAATTAATTCAATTGAGATGAAGAAAACAGCTCAAAGAATCCACAAATCAAAAAGTTGGTTCTTTGAAAAACTAAATAAAGTTGATAAGCTTCTAGCTAACATCATCAAAAAGAGGAAAGAAAAAATTCAAGTACAAGCGATAAGGAATGAAAAGGGTGAAATCACCACAGACCCAGTGGAAATTCAGAAGATTATCAATAGTTATTTTGAAAATCTTTATGCTCACAGAATAGAAGACACAGAAGAAATGAACAGATTCCTCGAAAGGTACAAATTACCAAAATTGAATCAAGAAGATATAACAACTCTCAATAAGCCAATAACAGCCAACGAAATACGAAACGTAATAAAAACCCTACCGACAAAGAAAAGTCCAGGGCCTGATGGATTCACAGCTGAATTCCACAAGAAATTTATAGAAAATATAATCCCCACACTCCACAAACTCTTCAATGAAGTTGAAAAGGAAACAGTCCTCCCAAATCATTTCTGGAGGCAAGTAGAATACTGATTCCAAAACCAGGGAAAGACACAACCAAAAAGGAGAACTACAGGCCAATCACCCTCATGAACAGAGATGCAAAAATACTCAACAAATTCCTGGCAAATAGAATACAGCAAATCATCAAGAAGATCATACACCATGACAAGGTAGGATTCATCCCAGGGATGCAAGGATGGTTCAATATTCGAAAATCTATAAACGTAATACACTATATTAATAGACTGAAATCTAAAACCACATGATCATCTCAATCAATGCAGAAAAAGCTTTTGACAAAGTCCAACACTCTTTCATGTTTGAAGTCCTACAGAAAATTGGAATAGAAGGACTCTACCTTAACTTAATAAAAGCCACCTATAACAAGCCAAAAGCTAATATAATCCTAATTGGGGAAAAACTGAAATCTTTTACTCTTAAATCAGGTACAAGACAAGGATATCCTGTATCACCTCTCCTATTCAATATAGTCTTGAAATCATCAGCAACAGCCATTAGAAAAGAAGGAGAAATAAAAGAAATTAGAATAGATGAAGGAGAAGTTAAATTATCACTATTTGCAGATGACATGATACTTTACTGGGAAGACCCCAAAAATTCCACCAAGAAACTACAAGAGCTGATACTGAAATTCAGTAGCATAGCAGGATAAAAAGTCAATACTCAAAAGTCAATAGCATTCCTCTACACAGATAACAAACACACTGAAGGGGAAACAATAGAAACAATACCTTTTACAATAGCACCGCAGAAAATGAAATACCTTGGAATTCACTTAACCAAGGAAATCAAAGATCTTTTCACAGAAAATTACAACACCTTAATAAAAGAGAGTGTAGAGGATTTCAGAAAATGGAAAGCTACTCCATGCTCCTGGATAGGAAGAACCAGCATCGTGAAGATGGCCATACTCCCAAAATTGCTGTACAGATTTAATGCAATTCCTATCAAACTGCCACCAACATACCTCCCAGACATAGAGAAATCATTCCTAAAATTTATTTGGATCCACAAACGACCTAGAATAGCAAAGGCAATCTTTTCCAATAAAGACAAGGCAGGAGGCACCACAATTCCTGACTTGAAATTATACTACAAAGCCACTGTCATAAAATCAACATGATATTGGCAACGAAATAAACCTGAAGATCAATGGCATAGAATAGATGATGGAGAGGCATCTACAAACACACTCAGCCGTCTGATTGTCAACAAATAGGCCAAACAAGCTCACTGGAAGAAAGATAGCCTCTTTAACAAATGATGCTGGACAACCTACATTTCTACATGCCGAAAACTAAAATCTGACCAGGTTCTATCACCATGCACTAAATTGCAGTCAAAAAGGATTAAAGATCTAAACATTAAAAGAGAAACATTCAATCTCCTGGAAGAGAAACTAGGAGGAACACTTGAAGACATAGAGGTAGGTAAAGAGTTCATGAACAAACATATATTTGCACGGGAAACACTTGAAAGAATAAACAACTGGGATCAACACTTCTTGAGGAGTTTCTGCATGTCTAAAGAAATTGTCAACAAAGTGAAAAGACACCCCACAAATTTTGAAAAAATCCTAACTAAAAAGCAATCAGACAAAGTACTGCTATCTAGAATATATAAAGAACTAAGATATAACAGGGCCCTCAAAATTTAAAGACCCAATTCAGAAATGGGCATCTGAGTTGAATACACACTTCTCAGAGGAAGAAATTAAAGAAGTAAATAAATATGTGAAAAAATGTTCCACATCGCTAGTCATCTGTGAAATGCAAATAAAAACAACACTGAGATACCATCTCATTCTAGAAAGAATCACTATCATAAGGAAATCAACCAACAACAAATGTTGGAGAGGTTGTGGGGAAAAGGGAACACTTCTCCACTGCTGGTGGGAATGTAGACTGGTACAACCATTGTGGAGATCAGTGTGGAGACTTCTCAAAAGAGTAGGACTGGAAATCCCATTCAAGCTGGCTATCCCCTTACTGGGAATTTTCCCAGAGGAAATAAAAACATTGTATCATAGTGATATATGTGTACCTGTGTTTATAGGAGCACAATTTGTGATAGCAAAATCTTGGAAACAACCAAGATGTCCATCACATGAGGAATGGTTGAAAAAGTTGTGGTATTTCTGTATAATGGAGCTAAAAAGAATGATAAACTTGAAGCATTTACATTGAAGTGGATGCCACTTGAACATATATATACTTGTAAGTGAAATAAACCAGACACACATATGCAAATATCGTAGTCTCCCTAGTATAAGAAGTCAAAAGAAGAAATACAAATATAAATGTACAGCAACAAATAAAAGTATTGAGTTAGATAGTTAGGACAAACTGAGCCACATATGCTGAGGGTACTAATCAGCTTTTCTTCTAGATGATTAACAACCTAGGTGCACAGATCAAAACTGGAGAAACAGAAGAGCCGCAAGACCAACCAACATTTTGGCCCTACCTTTCAAGGTCAGCGAAGACTCAGGACATAGGTGAACCTGTACTGTAACATCATGAAACTCAGTCGTGCACCAAATTTTCTGATCAAGGAGATTATGGAGCCACAGAGGAATGTAATTGATGATCTATAATGTACCTGGGAGAGTCACATGGAGAGGAAACTTTCTCTCAGCCTTTCACAGAGAGCAAAGTGGTCAAACATTGGCAGTGTCTCATCCATATGGCTGACACAGACAAAGGATCTACAGAGTAGCAATCAGGATTACAAGATAAACGCTGAGAGGACTTCACTGACCTCATCAGAAACAAAAACTACATCTTTTGTCATATAGGTCTTGCTCTATCTCGGTCTTAACCATCCAGCAGAAAAGTATAATAATGAGGTACATAACGTGGGGCCATATGATAAGTTGAGCTGTAAATGGCTATAGTCAACAACTTCTTCAGTAACTCACTATTATTGTGGAATGCTGGACTATGTTGGATTGTGTTTCTGAGTTCAGGCACTTAATTGGTTTAATGACAATGGAGTGCCCACGTTTGATAGGTCTAGACAAAAAAAAAGTGGATACAAAGGAAGAATCACAATGTGTCTATATAAACAGTACAGTTAGGATAAATATGCCGTGCTTCTGCATAATTCTATGAGAAACAAGATTTGCAATAATGGTGTTTGGACATGATATTATGTTGGCTTCTAGTAGTATGGACAACCACTAGGAAAATACCAAGTTAAAAAACATTAATTATTGAATCTGTGATATAATTCAGGTATAAAAAAATAAGATAAGTAAACAGCTACACTCTTTTAATTCACTGATTAGAGACATCTGCTATAATAATGTCTGTAAGTATAATATCATGTATGCACCTTGTATGATACCAAAACATTAAGAAAAGTTTGCCATGTATTAATTCATTGAAAAAAAAGGGCAATACCAGAAGTTTCTCTGTGGCTCAATTTGTAGAGGCTAGATATTAGAAACAACTCAAATATCCATCTAGAACAAGAATGTAAAGTTTTTATGATGGAGTACTACGTATCTATAAAAATGCAACAGATGAAAGCCACGTGCTCATGGAAATACCTAAAAAACTGTTGAGATGGAAAAAAGTTGGAGAAATATATGTATGTATGTATGTATGTGTATATATATATATATATATATATATATATATATATATACAGTGACTTTCTAAATTTGAATTATAAACATACTTGATGCAGTTCAATACTTCATATTTCTAATGGTTGCACATAGGTATGTAAATGGGTTTGAAATCAGTTGGAAAGAAACAGATCAAACTCCTAATGGTGGCCTGTGAAGAATGGAGAAGGGATGGGAATGAGTGAGGAGATGGGGTGGGGAAGGGCTTCATCTTTCACATATCCATTTCTCTGTAAGTAAATATATGAAGAAACTCACTAGTTCTGCACTGTGGCATAAGGATATCTTGTCTTATTTTTTGTACTTTTCTGTATTTTAAAGTTTCACAAAATTAAAAGAATAAGGGTTTGAGGATCTGTACCTGTAGAAGTTACATTATAATAAATTTCCAAACACTAAATTTTTCATAGAAATTATTCCTAAAAATTTTATCAACCATGAGTAGACGGATTTATTCTATGAAATATTAAATTTATGTTAGTAAAGTTTAAAATGTGACAAAAAGATTATTGCTCATACTATTAAAATATACTAACATTAAAATTGATATATTCCAGTGAAACCAACCGACAAGTTCCAGGAGAAAAAAATTGAAAAGAATAAGAATAAAACCTATGTACAAAACTGTTATCCGTTTCTTAATTCTTGCTTCTGTGGGTAAAAAAAAATACTGATGGTGCAAAGTGCACACTTAGAAAATATCATTTTAAACTCAATGTTAGGACTCATTTGGTACCTATTTTTTAAATTTGCACAAAACTAATATAAAATACATCAAATAAATTCTTATGAATGCTTAGTTTAAGTGGAAAGTTTCCACACTTAAAACAATATATTTCCTATAAAATGGTTGCAATAATGTCAAAAACTCCTACGGGAGGTATTGCACTGATTTAAAAATTCATAGTATTCTGCCTATAAAATAAATCAGCCAATAACAAAAATATAAAGTCAAAGAGCTCCCTCAGCCAGCAGCTCATCAAGTCTTGCTACTTTCAAGATTCCTTTGGAATTTGATCAGCTAGCTTGTTTTAGGAAGCTTGAAAAGGATGGGTTAATCCTAGAACCCAAAAATGATGGCAGCTTCATGAGCTTCATTGTACCTAAAAGTCACCTGGTTAATAATTTAACATTGTTCTCTAAAGATATTAATAGTAATGTAGTTAGGAAACAGCACAAAATTCCATCAGCCACTGATGTAAGATCTGCAGCACAAACCATAGGGAACAGAGCAAACAACTGGGTCAGCACAGAAAGACCCAAATGGGGCAGAAGAGAAGGAAGAACAAAAAATAGTTTTGCATTTGCTTCACACCAATTGTTACACTTAATGCAACTATTTTCTTTAAACATTTTTAATATTTTATCCTATTTATTTATTTGGTACAGGGTCTCTCTCTGCAGCTCACTCTCATAGTGATTCTCCTGTCTCCATCTCCCCAGTTCTGGGATTACACATGTGGGTCACCACATCCAGTTTCAGGGCTGGCATGGTACATGGTGCCAGGGATGGAACTCAAGTCCCTGAGCTTGCCAGGCAGATGCATAGGCCTCCAAGCTACCTCACCAGCCCTTAACGCAGTTATCTATTCTTTAACTTACCTGGTGCTGGACTCTGTGTTCTATAAAACAGACAATTTGAGATCTGAAAGGGGAATATGGCCTTACACTATACATACAAACTTGAATTTCACTTGCATGATATTTCCTTGCCTTTTATTCCTTTCCCAATCTAATAATTTTTATTAAAGACATGAGAGACTTATGTTGCATAATTAACGCTTTTATGCTCTGATTTTGAGGTTTCTTCACTTCGATATATTCATTGAATATAATTCTGTAGATAGTATAAAACCTCATTTTATTTTGAAAGGATTATAAGCAGGAAACAATTGTCCTGCCCTCATTTTTGCTCTGAATCTTGGCACACAGTTAGAGCTCGGATATTCCAGTAGTAATGGTTTGCAGTTCTCCCAAATTTCTGGCACTCCTGGGAATCCACGTTCCTTGCTGTGCGCAGGGAGGGAGCTGGTGAGGAGAGGCTCAGAAGGGGAACAGTCAGGGTAGGGTGTTAGATACACTCCAAGCCGCCCACATTTCCATACTGAATTCTATGTATTTCTATGCATTTTCTTTAATTGGTGAAGATTAAAGATAGAACCATATGCTTTCTTTTTTCTCGTCATCACACCTCACTGCTTCATAAATACTGGCTTGTTAAAGTGGAGTCAAGTCAGGAAAAAAAAAACCTGACTTTAGATTTTAGAAGAAATACCACTTTTAAAATGTGCATTCTTAGTGGCTTGCTTAGCTATACTTTACCCTTCTCACTTCCTTTGTGTTTGGCATATGTTTTAGGTAGAGAACGGCTTGCAGATGGTGGTGATCAACATGTAATCCCCAGCTGAACTGAATCAGCGTGGTGCTGGGTGTGGGAGGCCCATCTGAGCAAGGCTACCAACAGCACAAAATGAGAGCTGGAGAGGAAGCATGTGCTATTGATTCTCCTGAGGAAGTTTGTTACCCTGGCTCTCCTGCCATCATTCGATTGTGCTTGCTCTGGGGGGAGCTCAGGTCATCGCCATCGCTGAGAATGGCTGCAGTTCATTTTGAGGGAGTTCTGATCTTTTCCATGAGCACTGCTTCCTGGCTCCAGTGAAGATCCTTCAGACTGCTGGCACAGATCCTTCATCCCCCTGGTGCAGATTTTCAACCTTCTACCACTGACTTCTGCACCTTCTCAGTGCACATCCTTGGTACAGACTTGCATGAGACATTCTTGTGGGCTCTGGGCCTCCAGTTGGACTTCTGATGGGCATTACTTTGGGCACTACATCTTCAGCTGCTCATGCAGTGCACTTCTATTGGATCCAGGCTCTCAGTTGGATTCTTTAGGTCTCTGGTTCATGAACAGCTCTACATTCTTCTGCATTTGACTTCTGAGGTGAGTACTGTAATCCTATAAATTATGTGCCAAGTATTAAATCTGTTCCTAAGTAAACCCTGATGATAATCCATATCTACCAATTAAATGACTACATTGATTATCAGAGGTTTCTAGAAATAAGGTCCACAATTTCCTTTCATGCTATTATGAATAGTTTCCATAATATTTTTACAAAGCATACCAGAGAATCATTTTAGAGACACTCCATCAAATGTCTCCAAGCTAACTAGGACTCTGCTACCCAAACTACCACAGAGGCTACCTGCAGACGAGCAGTGCTGGGCTCATGAAGGCTATGTGACTGGAGCAAGCTCTAAAGTACCTCCCAAGTAGCTGCAGTAGCTGCAGAAGCAGCAGCACTTGTACTCCACAGTCTAACCATCTGTGTAGGGAGGTAGATAGGGAATAGGGCTGTGAGATGACCAGGTGGGTTTAGACATCCAGTCCAGGGAAGGGCAGGTAAATAAAGTGAAAGAGCTTTTTGAAGCAATGTAAGCTTTACCCCTCAAGTATCTGACACTTATTTGTAGCTTATGTGATTTTTGAGACATATATGTGCTATCTGCACAGTGACTGCTCTAAAGTTTCACATAATTTATGGGTTTAGCTTTAAAATTACTTCGTATCAAAACTTCAACTTTATTGACAATATGGGTGTGTTCACTATAAATAGGATTTTTTTTTTTTTTTTGCAGAACTGGGAATTGAGCTCAAGCCCTTGTGCTTACCAGGCAAGCACTTATTCCACTGAGCTATCTCCCCATCCCCATAGAATATTTTTAAATGATAAATACTAAAAAGTTTAGATAAAACGTTAATGATCTTAAAGTTTAACATGATTTTGAAAATGTCCTAGGATGTCTTATCACCTATTGCACCATGTTTGTCATTGATAGAGATAAGCAAGCATTTTAAAAGGTCATCATTAAAGGTTATTCATAAGAGCTACACATAGTGGCCACTGGATATCATCCCAACAGTCCAGAACCTAAGTACTGTCCCAAATTTTCAGATGAAGGAGATTATGGGGCCACAGAGGAAAGTGATCGATGATTCATAGTGTGCCTAAAGAGAGTCACCTAGAGAGAAAACATTCTCTCAGGCTTTTACAGAGAGCAAATTGGTCAAGCAATGGCCATGACTCATCCATATGGTTGACACTGACAAAGGATGTACAAAGTGCTGTACATGGTTTCAGGATAAAACCTGAGTGGATTTGACTGACCTTGTCAGATACAAAAGTTACATTTTAGTTATATAGGTCTTGCTTTAACTTGGTCTTAACTGTCCAGCAGAAAAGTGTATCCACAAGGTATAAAAAGTAAAGATATATTAATAGGGTGAGCTATAAAAAGTGCAAGTCAACAACTTCGGATTTTTGCCAGTTGTGCTGATAACTCACTACTGTTATGGACTATATTGGGTTATTTCACTTAATTTAAGTTATTTTACTTAATTTATGTATCTACAATCTTGGGACTGGCATCTAGTATGAATGGTCCTTTAAAGACTTCTCCAAATAGAGCTCCTCCAACAGTAATGGAATAACCATCTCTGACAGAACAAAACAAACGAGGGGGATATAAATAAAGGACTGTTTTGTAGTAAAAAATATTTAAGTATATACAAGATAATTAGGCATTAATTAGGATAGGCATACAGCTACTTTCTCTTAGTTCAACGAGAAGAAATATTTGTTCTAATATTGTTTATCCAAGATACCATGCCTGCATCTTGTCCTCTGAATAACTACTATGAAGGCAACAACAATGTATTAATTATTGTAACTGTCCTACTAACCTGTTTTGAAACTCTTTCATTGCTATTTTATCTTTTTTTCTCATCAAAATGAATAAAAAGTTTTCTAAAATTTAAAAAAGTAAATTAAATTAAATTTTAAAAAGAAATAAATAACACACAATGTATATTCATAAAAGAATATTATTGAAACATAAAAAAGAAGGAAGTTCTGCCATGTACAGGAAAATAGGTAGGAATAGATGACATCGTATTGAGTGAAAGAAACTAGACATATATTCATATGTGGAATCTAAAAGAAAGATGACACAAAAATAAAAAAGGAGGGCTAGAGAGATAGTTCAACAACATAAGTGCCTGTCTATCCTGAGTTCAATACCCAGTACCAACAAAAAAAGAAAAGAAAAGGGAGTATTAGGAACTGTGAAGGTGTGGGTGGTGGAAAAGAAAGAGGAATGAGAGAGCAGGAAGAAAGCAATATGGACATGATCAATGCTGATCTTTATCCCTGAATACAAATATCCTATGGAATAAATTAAATTGTGCAATAAATATGCTAATAATATATAGATAAAAGAACCATGTTATATTTAACTTAGGTTAGCTGTTTAGACTTTACAGTTTAGACTTATAAATGTCCCCAAAAGAAAAAAGAAGCATGCATAAATGGGTTTTGGTATGGCTGGCCAGTCAGAAGGAGAGAGATACAAATACATTGAGCTTTTGGCTTCTATCTTAAACACATCTAGTTTTTCATCTGGTTTCTCTGGGTCTTGGCCATGCCTTCCATTTGTCTGTACTTCAAGAATAGTTATATCTTCTGTAATTTTCCTGATATTATGTAACTCCTTGAAAGTAAAACTTCACCTAATAGCATATGTCGTTATTTCTCACTCTAACTGATAATTTCAATTCTCCAAGTTTGCACCAATTAACTATTGCCAACAGAGTGATACAAAGCAAACAAGCATAAGATATCAGTAGCACAAAACAAAATGGACTTAGCTTTCATTATAAATCTACTACTTGGGTTGACTGAGTTAGTAGGAAGGCCTGCTCACCTGGGATGGTCAAGCAGACAAGCTGTAGTTTCCTTGACAGGTTGGCCTCAGCTCCTTGGCCCTGAGGTCTCGACACTCTCTCTGTAGTTTTCAGTCCTCTTGGAGGCTACTTTGGATTGTTGTTGTCCAAGAAGCAGAAGCTGAGGAGATAAGAAGCATTCATGATCTCTGGATGGCTCATTCTCACTAACTTGTTTTGCATTCTCTCGATCAAAGCGGGCCATAAGAAAGACCCCACCAATGGTAAGGAAAGAGATTCTATGTCTCAACTCATAAATACTCAAAAAAATGCAAGGAAGATTTTTTAACAACACAAATACTAAATCTACAGGAAGAGAAAGTAGGTAGAAATTTTGAAGACAGATGCAAGCAGAGACTTCATGAACAAAACACAGACTGCATGGGAAAGCATCAATGACTGGGATTTCATCTTTTTTAAGTCTTCTTAAAGAAGTCTTCAAAAGCAACAGAGTAAAAAGACAACCTACAGAGTAGAAAAAAACTATCCAGTTGTTCTTGAGACAAAAGACTTATATCAAGAAAGTATAAAGAATTTTAAAAAAATCATATCCCTCAAATTCAAAGATCCAAATCCAAAGGTGGACATTTGAGACAAATACACACAATGGAGAAATTTTAAAAATGGTCTGTAAATACATGGAAAATGTCCAGAATCACTGGTCATTCAAGAAATGCAAGTTAAAATAACACTGAGATTTAATCTCACCCCAGAAAGAATAGCTATCAGGAAGTCAACCAATAAGAAAGCTGAAAAGACTCTTGGGAAAAGGGAACCCTTCACCACTGTTAGTGGGAGTGCAGAAAGGTCCAACCACTGTGGAAATCAGTATGAAGATTCTTCAAAAACTAGATCCCTTTCAACCAAGTTATTCTTCTGAAAGAATTAAAAAATAAACACAACTAATTTAAAGATGACATCATCTAATACAGCAACCATTGTTGAATTCTTATTACTTTGTTGAGTGAAATTTTGTATTGTTTCTAATGGTTATTTTTATCACTATTTTGTACCCTTTAAAAATAAAAAGTAAATACTATTTTAATTGCTATATTCTAAACATAAAGTCTTCTTTGTTGTAAATTTGGGATAATATAAACTGCTCTTATTCTCTTTTCAAATATTTTCTGTTGAGCAAAGAAATAAGTCCTGGCTTTTAAATATGAAAGGTTTATTTTATTGCTTCTCCCATCACCTCATAAAAGTACATTCAGAATATTAGCTCATTGCTTTTTCTCTGGGATGCATTTTCTCTCCTCTGAGGTATGGCTACAGAAAAAAATTAAACTATTGTGAACACTACATATTAGAATAGGTAACAAGAAGTTATCATGGGAAGCATTTTTTAATACTTCAAAATAATTTGTCATTAGGTAGACCATATATACACGCTTTAGAAAATATAAAGGAACAAAAATAAGAAAGTTAGCCTATGTTATAGGGTAATAATATCATTAAGGTTCTATTCTGGAGAGTTAATAACTTAAGTATGCAGACCAAAAATTAGAGGAAAAGAAGACCTACAAGGACAGCCAACATTCTGGCCCTAGCCTTTCAAGGCCAGTGAGGATTCAGGACATAGAGAACCTATACTGTAGCATCATGTAACTCAATGTGTCCCAAATTTTCTGATCAAGGCAATTATGGGGCCACAGAGGAACAGTGATTGATGATGTAGAGTGTGCCTAAGGAGATTCACCTTGAGAGAAAATATTCTCTCAGGCTTTCACAGAGAGCAAATTGGTTAAGCAATCGCCATGATTCTTCCACATGGTTGACACTGACAAAGGATCTACAAACTGTGGTACAGGGTTTCTGACTAAATTCTGAGGGGATTTGACTGACCTTGTCAGATACAAAAGTTACATTTCTTATTATATAGGTCTTGCTTTTTCTTGGTCTTAACCATTCAGCAGAAAAGTATAATCAGGAGGTATAAAAAGTAAAGCCATATTAATATGAGCTGTAAAGGGCTCAAGTCAACATCTCTGACATTGCCAGTCCTAACGATAGCTCACTACTATTATGGACTACTGGACTATATTGGAATATTTTGCTGAATTCACACAGGCACAATATTTAAATGACAATGGAATATATATCTTTGACAAAATTAAACAAAAAAGGGGATACAAATGGAGGACCATTTTGTATATATACACACAAAATAGGACAGATACACAGCTACTTTCTCTTAATTCAGTGAGAAGAAAGAGTTGTACTAATAGTGTTTGAACAGGATATTATGTCTGCATCTTATACTATGAATAACCACTATGAAGACAAGCAATGTATTAATTATTTAAACTGTCCTATGAATTGGTTTTGAAAAAATAAGGAAGTTAAAATCACTATATAATCATACCTAATAAGTATAAGTTATTACACATTTTAGGAGAAGTATGTGTGTGTTTACTACTAAAAAGAGAGAAAGAAATCAAGTTTTCATGAACTAAAAACCATACTATCTTGATTGTTTTACTTTATGTCATGTTTGTCTTTCATAACATTATGTATTCTTTTACTGCACTATTTTATTACCCATAATTAGAAGTAATAATGTATTTAACCAATCCCCACTCTTAGGATGTTTAAAGAGCTACCCACACTGTAAAGACAACTTTACACTAAAATAGCACACATATCATATTGACTGTTAAGGCTGAATTACTTAATATAAAATAGTACAAAAATTAAGTCAAAATAAGTTGAAGATTTTAATGTAAGACATGCAAATGTAAAACAGCTAGAAGAAAATGTAGGAGAAAAATACAGAACTTTAATTTGGACAATAATTTCTCAGCTATGAACCCAAAAACACAGTTCACAAAAATAGAAAATAGGATTGCATGAAACTACAAAGCTCTGCAAACCAAATGGTCTAATTAGCAGAGTAAAAGATAGCCTATATGTAAGAAGTAAAGATTGGCAAATTATCCACTGCATAAGAGGATCACAGCCAAGGTATCAAAAAAAAAAAAAAAAAAAAAAAAAAAAAAAAAAAAAAAAAAAAAAAAAAAAAAAAAAAAAAAAAAAAAAAAAAAAAAAAAA
>PVKA01048331.1:0-13845 GCA_004027165.1 Ctenomys sociabilis
GAAAGAAAGAAAGAAAGAGAGAGAGAGAGAGAGAGAGAGAGAGAGAGAGAGAGAGAGAGAGAGAGAGAGAGAGAGAGAGAGAGAGAAAGACAGAAAGAAAGAAAGAAGCAGTTAATGCTTACAATTTTTGTTTTTACTATGATTTTTTTCTTCTTTTGACTTTCTCATAACTTCTTAGTTATTGTTTTCTTTAAAAAAAACATGCATTTATATCTGATAATCTGAAAAACTACCTTGCACAAACCATCATGTAATACAGCAGCTATTGTTGGATTCCTATTACTTTGATTAGTGAAATCTTGTATCATGTATAATTCTGTTTTCTTCAATCACTATTTTGTATTCTTTAAAAATAATATGCTACAGGGTACTAATCAGCTTTTCTTCTGGATGGTTAACAACCTAAGTTCACAGATCAAAATTGGAGAAGAGCCACAAGGCCAGCCAACATGTTGACCCTAGCATTCAAGGTCAGCAAAGACTCAGGACATAGGAGAACCTGAACTGCAACATCATGAAACTCAGTTGTGCCCCAAATTTTCTGATCAAAGAGATTATGGAGCCACATAGGAAAGAGATTGATGATCTATAGTGTGCCTGGGGAGAGTCACATGGAGAGAAAACTTACTCTCAGGCTCTCACAGAGAGCAAACAGGTCAAGCATTGGCCGTGACTCATCCACATGTATGACACAGACAGAGGATCTACAGAGTAAGATACAGGATTACAGGATAAACCCTGAGGGGACTTCACTGACCTCAACAGAAACAAAAGCTACATCTTTTGGTATATAGGGCTTGATGTATCTCAGTCTTAACCACCCAGCAGAAAAGTATAAAAATGAGGTATATAACGTGGGGCCATAATAATAAGTTGAGCTGTAAATGGCTACAGTCAACAACTTCTTCAGATAACTCACTATTATTGTGGAATGCTGGACTGTGTTGGATTGTGTCGCCAAGTTTAGGCATCTAAATTGGTTTAATGACAATGGAGTGCTCATTTTTGACAGGTCTAGACAAAACAAAAAAGGGTATACAAAGGAAGAATCATGATGTGTGTGTATAAACAGTACAATTAGGATAAATATGTCGTGCTTCTGCAGAATTCTGAAAAGCAAGATTTTCACTAATAGTGGTTGGACAAGATACTATGTCGGCTTCTAGTACTATGGACAACCACTAGGAAGATAACAAGGTAGAAAGTATTAATTATTGAATATGTGATATAATTCCACTATGAAAAATAAGATACGTAAACAGCTACACTCTTAATTTACTGATTAGAGACATCTGCTATAATAATGTCTGTAAGTATAATATCATGTATGCACCTTGTGTGATACCAAAACATTACAAAAACAGTTTGCAATGTGTTAACTTATTGGATCTGTCCTATTAATTTGTCTTGAAACTGTCTCATTGCTATTTGTTCTTCAATTAAAAAAAATAATAATAAAGTACAAAAAATAAATTAAAAAATGACTTTAAAAAAAAGGTTGATTGCTTTACAGCTTTCAATCAATCACTTTCACTCTCATTTTGAAGAGAAAGGAGTTGTATGAGATTCGCTCACTCAGCCTTCATCACCTCAGTGTTCCCTTACATTTCTCCTGTGTGTCAGGAAGTCTTCTTGGTAGCAAAGATGTAGCAGATAACAGCAAAAGTAGTGCTCCTATCGTCTGTCATGGAAGGCAATCAGCAAACAAGGAGACACCCAAATGAAATAAAATCCTAAGCAGTATCACATTCTATGAAGGATACAAAACACTGTGCTGTTACAGAAATCATCTAAGTGTAGGAAGGTGCTCTCTGAGAACGGATTCTTAGGTAACATATGAATCACAACCCAAGTGACAGAAGGAACTAACTATGTGGAGATTAAAGGAAAGAAAAGCCTGGACAAAGAGAGTAAGAAGGACTGAATTCCTGAGGGTGTCTGATCTTGTGGGTACTAGAAGGTGTGATTTGTGGGAAAGGAAGTTAGAGGGATGGAGGAGGGCCAGCTCCTACAGGGCCATGAGAACAGGTAGAGGAGCTTTGATTTTATTTGAACCACAATGGGTAGCATTAGCGTCTGAAGCAGGAGGGTGATGCCTTGTGATTCAGAAAGATGATTCTGGGTTCTCTCAGTATAATAGATTCTAAAAGGCCAAGAAAGGGAGAAGAAAACCCAACTGATGAGGTGGTTCCAATGGATCAGGAGAACCATGCTGAGGGCTTAGCCTATGCATATGGTAACAGAAATAGAGGCAGAGTCAGCTGTGTAGAGTCAACTGGATTTGGGGATGGGGTGGAAGAGAGTGCTGAGAGAGAGAGAGAGAGAGAGAGAGAGAGAGAGAGAGAGAGAGAGAGAGAAGAAGAATCAAATATAACATCCAGGTTTTGGGGCCAAAGAACAGAGTGGATCATTTTACCATTTACTATCAGAGAAACACAAATCTGAGGAGGAAATACAGTGGCTCAAAGGGACCTAACTAATTTCTGATCAGACAATTCAATTCTTTAATGGAATTAAGTATTGTGTTTTACTTTCTCCTGAGATCTCAGTCTCATCACACACACACACACACACACACACACACACGGATGAACACATGCACACTGACACACACATATGCAAAGAGGACACATTTACACACAAAATCCTCTGATAAAAAATGTATGAGACAATGGCATAGCAGGAAATTGGCATGGTTCCCAACCTACTGCATGTGAAGAGAGAAAGTTTTCTGTCTGACAAGCAATGAGGGACTTTGGAAAATCATATTAGATGAGATTTTGTCAATGGGAGGTTTTGCTATCAAGAAATGTAATGAGGCTTAAAGAAAACTGATAATCCATTAGCATTCCTGAACATGCCCTCACTTTGCTTTGTGGTAATTATTGAGTAGCTACAGATCAGCTCAGAAATACAGTGACAAGATAGACTGCTGCATCCATCAAATCCAACAGCTGTAATCATCTAATGAATGCTGCGTGAATCAAACAGTGGAAAATAATAATAATAATGTCTTTGCCTCCTCATGAGACTTTCAGCAAGGTTTGCAAAGCCTAGAGTGAGTAGATTTACTGAAAAATTTGGATCTCTTTAGGCAGCAAAGCCATGGTGACTGAAAGTTGTAGAACAATGGTTTTCTTTAGACTCAAGGTCAAAGGGGATAAAGGGAAGACAGTCTTTTAGCTGAATAGAAAGTACTCCTTCAGCTTAATTTTAATGTGGGAAAAAAGAAGTCAAGAACAGTCAGGTCCAAGGAGCATGCTCCAGCATGAACTCTTCTGACTTAACTATGAACAAATGTCTTCCATTGTCTGAATTTTTCTTTCAATAACAAAAATGGGGATACTAAAGTATATTCTGTAGTCCTAAGTTGTTAGAATCATTAAACTGCATAATGCTCTAAGAACACTCAAGTTCTTGAAAACAGAGAGGCTGTTTGAAAAAAGCATAGTTCTTTTTTTAATTCATAGCCGCTGTAGGAAAGGATGTACATCAACTGTGAACATAGGAACAATATTTTTGTAAGTTGCTGTCACAAACAGGTTGCTGGTATGTGATACACATTGACCTGCTTGCTGCTGGCTCCACATTGGCAGAGGTGGGCTTCTCAGAGAACCTGACCAGGCACTGGTGGAGGGTGACAGAACGAGGCCCAGACATCAAGTCAGAGAATGGAACCCATGTCCTCTCTGCCAGTGGTGAGACATGCTGTTCTCTGTGGAGCTGAGCAGAGGCCTTCAGAACATGAGCTGCAGGCCCAGCCTTCATAGCTCTGCTCTGTGGGGGGCCAAGAGCCAGTCACCTCTTTGCCTGGAGACCTGGCACATCTACCAAGAGAGGTTTAGTGTCGCTTCTCCCTCTTACGCTTTGTAGTCACTGTGCCCAGGCAGACTCTGCTCTCTCAACCAATCAATAGTCTTTTCTTGCTCTTTGGGGATGTGTCAATCTTTTTTTTAATTTATTGGGCTTACTGGTACATTTTAGGTATATATAATGTCACATTCAAAATAGGGACTTTGCAACTGTACATGTTATAACTTGGTTTCTTTTCTTCCCATCACCCTGCCCTCCCTTCAGCCTCTCTTCCTCTCCTTATATACAGAAGCTTTTGTTTCCATTTTCTCCTTCTTTGCTTATCAGCTTTCTCCTTTCCCTTCCTTTCTGCCCCTTCTTTGCTTTCTGCTATGCTTGCTTAGTCAATATAAACAGACTTTGGCATGTTAATTTTCTGTGACAGTGTAGTGTTACTCCAGCCACTCTGAGTAGGCCTAGATTCTCTGCCTGTGTCTCACCAAGTCCCCTCTTCTTGGGTTATTAGATCCTATTTTTCTTGCCTACCCCCAGTTAGTCTTAGAACCCTGCCCAAACACATTGCTCCTCTAGACCACATTGGTGCAGTTGTACTGACACTGCCTAGGTGCTCCCACCTCATGTACCATCTGCCAGACCAGAGCTTTGTTCTGGACAGAGCTCTCCCATTCTTCTCAGACGCTGCCCCTGGAAATGCCATTCACTCCAGGAAGACTCAGGAAAGTGCTTGGAGTCCTGGCCTGACTCTAGCCCCTCCATCGCTAGCTTTACATGAGATCTCCACAGATTTTACCCAAAAATCTGGCTTTAGGGAAAGTTATTCTGATGATTTCACTGCTTTTTCTGAAATGCTCCTCTGAGAATTGCCGTGCAAACAAATCATTCTCATTATTTTAGAGATACGCCTCTTCTATGATAGAAATAAAGTGTCTCAGGTTTCTCAGCCCACATCTCGCTTGGCACTTTTCTCATAGCCCGGGAGACTGTGATTTGAAGGTCAACTCAATACATTATCAATTCTCAGACAGCCCATCAGCATTGTTCAACAATCTTGCATTGTATTTAAAATAGTTAATGAAATGCTAATTTGATTGTGGCCAACCCTTTTATAGAATTGAGCTCACCAACTCAGCGAGCTTAGCACTGTTAAAAATATTATTCAAAGCACCAGATAATAACAAAGGCATTAGCAGAGATTGCAAAGAGCTATAGCACCATCAAAACTAATGCCTTAGAGAGAAAGAGATTTCCTGTGGAGCATTCAACTGGAAGACACACTCAGTGAGTGCAGTGGCAGACACTGTGTACAGCGCCCTGGGGAGCAGGTGGCACTGCAGTCGCATTTCAGCCATCCTCCTTTTGTGCGGAGTGCAACAATCAGTAAAGCACAATGACCATTAAGCTTGGTGCCATTAAATTTTTCTACTCATTAAACGAGATGATTATAACAACTCAGGGCAATGTCCTATGACTGAGTCACCTGCAGCTCTTCACCCTCTGTCCACCTCAGGTCACGCGTGTAAATTGAAAGCACTGTGAAATGTGAACTCTGGAATTCTTCCCACACAAGAGTTTTGTGTCTCAACTGAGCAGCCCTACAACTTCAGCTTGTCTCTCTAAATCAGATGTAGACAGGCTTTCAGACTCTAGTGTCAATGTTTCCCAAGTTATAAACTCTGTGTGTTCCTAAAAAGCATCTCTTACTATACATGAGATAGTATATTTATCACACTTTCTGTTTAGAAAATTACTATAGAATTAAATTTTCATCAGGTACCCACTGCCTCAGTCCTTTGAGACTGAGCCAACTATTTGTTTCACAGGGCTTACAGACAGACTCCTTATCCTCTAGAGAGAACTAGAAGGGGTCACGGTCCCTCCAGAATTCCAGCCTGCACCTTGGATTTATACTCTTGCAAGAATTGAAAGAAGTGCCATCATCCACCACAACCTCTCGTTTTACAGTAAGGAAGTTAAAGCTTGGAAGTAGGAGTGACATGGCTAGGACAGACACATCTGGCCGCATGAGACAGACCTGGGCTTGAACAAGAGCTTGCCAGTTGTCTGACCAGTTAGGTGACAGTACCTTCCCATCACGTCCACATTACATGCTCCACATTCCTCACTTTGTAAAAGGGTGACAGTAACTACTGATTTCATAGAGCTTTATAAAGATGGATAAGAACTGAAAATAAGCATGTAGCTGAGTGCTAATAAGTAAATCTGAAACAGTAAAGAGAAGGCATTTTTGTTGCAGTGTTTTGAGGGCAAACCTCAGCCTCCTGCTCTCTTTGATCTCAAAAAGAGAGACTGTTTTACAGACGCAGAAGAAAAAGATGAAAGAAAAACGCCACTGCCTCAAGTGCCAAAACATGGTTGGTCTTTCTGAGATAAAATAGGTAACCAAGCAAGAGCAATAGCTATAAACTGTTATAAATAAGCAGCTGGAGCATGAAGTTTGCTGTACTTACTGAAGTTGCTGGAGGAGACATTAGGACAACATTACAGAAATAATTGCAGAAGACAGGAGAGCCTGGAGAAGTGGATCACAGGAGCTGCAGATCATGAAGGCAGATGGCTGTCCTGAAGGGAATGTGCTGAGGGATGTCCCCAAACAGGCAGGCCACACTGGTGAAATCAGCTGACACATCTTGATGAAATGGAAAAATGGTACAAGAGTAAGTTTTTTGTTTTTTTTAAACCTCTGTTCTTTTGAAACTGCATGGTCTGTGACTGCTTTGTGGTTTTGTAATTACTTTCTTGACCACTGAAACCATGAGAGCATAACCAGAGATGCAGAATGCCTGATGGTACCAGTGCTCCAAGCTCCATGAAGTGATGATCATTAATTTACCCTTACAACCGATGTTCACAACCTACTAGTGAATCGTAACTGTTGGGCTCTTCTGTCTTGCCTTTGCACCCCTTTTAGACCTCCTGCATGTGCTTCCTATCAAAGCACTAGAGATTTGGACCTTATACTCTGTGAATGATCCCGATCAGTGCCCACTGATGTAAATCAATCTGCCTCCACACCCTGGGTGTCATTTCAGTGTTTCTGTTTACCATAGCACGAAGACCTCAAATGCAGAACTAGAGACTGGATGGACAGCAGAAGACAGGGTTTGTTTCACTCCTAAAGGAATGCAAGGCTCCAAGGTTTTGTTTAAAAGTTTTCCTGGAAAAATGTCTAGCTGTTACTGGCTAACAAATGGCTCTACCCCACAGAGGTCATCCTCCTGCTGGGGCACTGGGAGACACATTTGGGACACCAGCAGGGAGAGGAACCACGTGTGGCAATGTCCCAAAGGTGCAGTAAGCCTTGAGCTTCGGTAGCTCAACTTCTGCAGCCACACCCCTTCCTCAGCCCAAATAGGTAGAAGTCAGTGTACTCTCCAGAGTCTGAGCACAATCAAGACAGAGCTGAACTTACCAGGCCAGCAATAGGAGAGAAGGCTTGGACAGAAGATAAAGGCAAAAGACCCCTCCTAGAGAGCATGAGCTCACAGAACTCTGTGTGCGGTCTGCAGATAGGATGTCTTGACTTAAAATATTTTTTATCATTTATTTATTTATTTGGTACAGGGTCTGGCTATGCAGCTCAGACTTGTAGTGATACTCCTGTCTCAATCTCCCCAGAGCTGGGATTACAGGCATACACCACCACACCTAGGATTCCTGGGTCAAGGCTGCTCCCCATACTAGGGATCAAACACAGGTCCTTGAGCTTGCCAGGTAGGAACTTATACTGCTGAGCTATCTCCCTAATCCCAGGATGCTTTAATTTTAAAGTACCCTGAACTCCTAGACTAGGAAGGCACAATGCTTCAGATCCCCACAAGAGATAGGAGTGGTCCCTGTGCCCAGTGTGAGACTAACTCAGCCAAGGGATGGGCTTGAATGGTGTATGGAGCCTCAAGGAGAGCAGCTTCCAGGGTTAGAGACAGGGATGCAGGTAGGGGATGCAACTTGTTCGAATGCCAGCTCTTACAATACATCGTACTGGAGGGTAGCACCATTGTTATGTCTGTCTGGCCTACTCTCTTACAAAATGCTTAAGGCAGCAGGTATTTTGAAGGGCAACGGTCAGTACTATCCATTCAGAGCTATGTAGCACAGTTGCCAACTTTAGATCTAACAATTACTGACTGTTTTATCAGGTAAGTTTCTTAAGTGACATTTCAGTTTTCTCAGATGTGAAACGGGGACCATACTGGTCCTCTTACTTCTGGAGTACAGATATAATTATTTAATAAAGCAGTTAGACTAATGCATATCACATAATGAATGCCGCATACAATTGATTAGCCCCTAAACCTCTTGAGCCTGATCTTGGAATGCTATCTGTTTCCAAGATTTGATAAACTTTAGCTAAAGTGAAAAAACTCAAATCAGAGGGAGCACAGTAACCAAGTGGCAGCTGGAAATCCATGTTGTGGTCCTGCTTTCTGACTTCAGCTTGAACCAAAACGTCAGCAGCCGAGAAACTGAGTTCGAGGACGGCCTAGCTGCTCATCCACGGGTACCGCGGAGCTGGGAGTATGGACTGGGAGAACGTCCATCTACTTCCCACTGTGCATCCCACGAGTTATTCCATCCCATGAGGCACCACAGGCGACAGCAGCCTCTGGTCTCCCAGTTCCTGCTCCACTAATCTGCACTTTCCTTATCAGCTCACGTGAGCGTGGATGCAGGTAGAGTCTCAAGGGCGCCAGCCAGAAAATGTCCGCAGTGCGTAGCGCTGGAAGCACAGAATGCACTCAGGGCAGAGGATGAATCTGGAGAACATGTCAGTACATAGCTGCAAAGGAAAGCTTGCCTTTGATCCCACTGCTGCTCAGAGATAGCTCTCACCTTGCCTTGAAGAGCTTGCTCTCTGTTCCCCCTCCCCACGCCTTGTATCCTCCCAACCCCCCCAATTTTTCTCTTCTTTCCCAGCACACACCCCCAGCTCTGACCACCCATCAGCACCCACAGATGTTCCTTTGCTCATCAGACCTACTTCCTCATGGACAGCCTCAGCTTCCTCTCTGTATTAAATGGAAACAGAGGCCCTTATTTTAAGGACCCTGGAAAGCATGAACAGGGATTCTATAAAAAAAAAGTCTGTGTCATACAAATTCAGCACAAGCCATTTAAAATTGTACTGTGCACAGAGTCAATGGTTTACTTTCACCTTTTTTTTTTTTTTTTTGGCATAAACATTGCCTAGGAATTATTTCAGTAGTTTGGTTTGGCATAAAAGTGAGAAGGTTCAACTGCATCTTGAATTAAGGTATCTGCATCTTTATACTACCTCAATCAACATAAAACATTTTCACTATGTCTTACACCGGTAAACACTGTATGAGGGAACAGTAATAGATATGTGGAAAAGCCCATATGACAGTACAAAGGAAAGTTCTGAATTAGAGGCTCCCTAGGCACACTCTAGGCCCAGTGCTATTCTTTCATCCCCCTGCTTTAAAATATTGTAATCTCTGCTTACTCTGCCTACTGTGTACATACTATGCTGTTGAGAGTCAAAGTAGGAATATTAGTGGGTGGAAATGATTTATAAATGGTAGTACACTTTATGTCTCTTAAAGGTAAATAGTCTGCATATGTCTATATTGATAGTCCCACTGTACCCATTTCTTTTCAAATATTTCAGGCAAGCCAGATAGCTCAGTGCATTAAAGCACCTGCTTAGGCAGACACAGGAACCAGGGTTCTATACCCAGTGTGCTGTGTGGCCCAGCCCCCAGGGCACGCTGAGGTGGTGACTGGGTGGGGTGCTCCCATTATCCCAGCGTTTAGGAGGCTGAAGACAGGAGGATCACTATGAGTCCAATCTGTGTAGTGAAAAACCCTTTAGACCCTGTACTAAATACATAAAAATAGATTTAAAAATAAAATAAATATTTCTATTTTTTTTCTTTTTTGACAATTGGAGCAAAAAATGTCAGTAACAATGCCTAACCAATATCTAGAGAATGTTTATGTAATATTACTTTAATAATTACTATGAAATCACTAAAGGTTAAAAATAAAATACACACACACACACACACACTTTAGAAATTCAGATACCTGCTATTCAAAATTGTGTAATCTTTGCCTTACAGTATTTATCCTGACCTGCCATGTAATTGGACTTTATCAGCAGAGTTGAAAATAAGACTTATCCTTTAAGAGGATTAGAGGGATTATCTAAGGCTCTGCTTCATAACCTGGATGTTGTAATCTGTGTTGGATTTTCAGTGCTGAACTTCCAGTGCTCTTTTGCTGCCCATTGGAATGGCTTCCTGGAGGTTCTCAATTTATGATAGTCAGCCTCTATTCAGTACACACATTAGCACATACACCAATTCATTTAAAGGAAATAATTTTAATTCAAGGCTGAATGATAAATGTGTGGCTGTGACCCCAATCCTTATCATGCCGTCTGACCAGCCGTGGCAACGGGACACCCAGATCTCACCCCAGTACAGTTGCTTCTTAGCAACATGAAACACATGCCTCACCTGAACTTTGTGCAGTTGTTCTTCTGTCATGTGGAAATAGTAGTATAGGCTACCTAAAAGGTTATCTATGAGGACCTGAGACATTGTTAGGACACTGGGCTCCATAGGTGAATCCCAAAGTTATTGTCTTACCTATACCTACTAAAAGAGAAACCGATTGCTGTGAAAATGATCTTATTCAAAGAACAAATAGCCATGATGTATATATAATTCAGCTGTAGGGACAATACGGATAAATATTGATCCATTTCTGTCTTGATATCAGCTAGACTATTCCTTAAGGAGAATTATGCTCTTACTTTTCCTTCAGTTTTATGTGTGGATGAAGAGCGTCCATTACTTTTGAGGTCTTTTTTGTGCATTTTATGCCTTGAGGATAAGAGACTCCTGTTCACAAAATTACAGAAAAACAAGTGCTGTTTCCTGAGTCTTGAACAAGATAGCAGTCATAGTGGCTCTTGTTGAAGCGCTCTCCTGATTCTGCCTGGATTATGTGAAGTGCATACCGAGTGTTTTCTCCTCAGATGGATTTTGGTTGGCAGTGCAACCAGATGGGCTGGCTTTCCTAAAGGGCCTCTCCTCAAGCTGCTTCCTGTCCTCTGTTTGAGCACTGTCACCTCTGACAAAGCTACAAGAAGTGGCTTTTCGGCAGGACCACAGGAAGCTCCTTCCAAGGACGTCTCCTCTGGTGCTGAGCTTGCTCATTTTGCTCTTGGAATGGCCTAGGCTCTGCACTGAGTGCCTACCTTGGTGTACATCATTCTCATGGAGTTTATAGTACTTGGGGAAGGAAGGACAGGCCTGTGGTCAAGGGCGGTCTATTGACTGTGCGGCAGATGTGCATGCAAGTGCAAGCATATAACACAGGAGTGACAGGCCGGGAACTTGTTAAAAGACAAACCTCCGTCACTTTTGCTTTCTTTTCTTTCAACTTGCCTTGGATGCTTTTTAATTATTCCTTTCTGTCTCCCCTGCCTCACTCCCAAAAGAGAATTCAGTTGAATGGATTGTGCACACATTTGGAAGCAAGAGAACTGCATTTGGACTCTGGCTCTCCACATCACCAGCCGTGCAGCCATGGGTGATTCCTCACAGTGCTAAGCCTCAAATTCTTCACCCACAAAATGTCAGTTGTAAAGATTAAATGTGAACACATAGTAAAACCTCCTGGGCCATGATAAGGACTCAATAAAGCTTAAAACAACAATAAAAAAGTGATCCTCCAGAAACCCATCATTAGCATCTAACAACCCTTTTTACACACAGAAATAATAGGACAGCAGCTCACCCACTATCCACCAGAGGTGGGCGGATGCTTGCATCAGCCCTTTGCAAACAGACTGATCGATGGAGTCAGTGATCAGGAAAATTGAATTCCGGCAAATGCACACCACTGTCTGCGAAGCATCATCATATTTCAATGAAGCGAAATTATAAATAGTGGGAGGCGTTTCTGATGAGCCATGTGTTTGGGAGTAGGGGATTTCAAAATGCCATTCGGAGCTCAAATTAATCAAATTTTGAATAATGGAATTTGGAGAAACAAGTTCAATAGTGTCTAAGTGGTCATCAAAAGAGAATTTAGTCTGAGTCACAAAACAGCACCAAACAATAATGTCTGTTTGGTGCTTCCCTTGACCTTAGGAAAGAATCCTAGATTATATATTTTCATTATTATTCATTCTCCAGAAATTGATCAAGAGCATCTCATATCCCATGAATTCTGCTTGGTGGAGGAAATCATAGAGGTTGGGTGAAAAACCCTAACATCAGAAAACTCACCGCTCAGTGGGACGTGTGATGCCGAAGTGGCATCTGGGCCAAGTCTCTGCATTGCTTAGAGATCTGGTTGGGCCAGGCCTCCACCCATGGAGCAGGACTTGTGCTGCTCTTCCAAAGCCCCCTATGAGATCTGCCAGGGCCTTGCTTGCTTCTCATTTCTGTACATGTGCTCATGTGACCTACCTTCCTTGCAGGACCCTGTACACAGACCCTTCAGCAGTGAAATCTACTCTGATCAAACATTTTGTTAGGACTTTCTGGACTTTATTTTTTAGGACTCTGAGAGAACTACGGTGTGGGCATGTTGCAGAATGGATAGACTCTTTTCTTCTCTCTGGAATGCTAAGGAATCCCTCTTTCAATTTTGAGCAAAAGGACTTTCATTGCTCTAAGTTGCTCTGGGCATCTAAAGTGCTGGTATTTTTTTCTACATACAGTTTATATCCCACAAAAAGTGTGAGTAGCTGTTGCAACATCTTTCTCTCTTCACATGTACACACTGTACTACACTGGTGAAATAACTGAACATTTGCTGTTGGTTCTACTGGAGAAATCAAGAACAAAATGGCTGTCTACCTTGGCCTGGGATACTCAGTGTGTATTCACTGGGGTGAGAACTTCCACAAGAGTGAGTAGGGTAAGTAGGCAAGAGCTGGGGAAAGGGCTTAGCAAGAGGAAATGGCAAAGTCCTTTCCAAACAGGGGTCGGCTCCACTGAATCATCTTCTCTCAAGGCAAAGCAGAACTGCCCTAGAGCAGCCACAGTCTACACCCTGTGAACCTGAACATGGTGGTAGGTGGTGCGTTAGCATGCACCAAACAGAGTTGGGTAAGGGGCATCAGTAAGTGACAACAAAATCAGGAAGCTTGTTGAGTTAACTCAGCCAAAAAAAATCAGAAGAGAAGAAACTACTATAAAAGGAAATGGAAACTAGATTGGAGAAGATTTGATGACATTTTGGGCAAGTGAATCTAGACAGGGGTTTGTAAATCTGGCAAAATGGCTGAGCAAGCTTTTCAACTCCTTGTTTGTGTCATTCTTCCCAGCCTAACTTCACTGGAGTGGGTATGATTTGGATACCAGGAGGCAAAAGTGATTCTAGCATTCAGACAAAGTTAAGAATTGCTTTTCTAGGACTGTCCACAGGTGCTTCTGGTAAGCCCCTACTCTATTGTGAAAGAAGGGCCAAAAAGTCTGTCCAGATTAGAAAATGCCCATGAAAGAAAAATTGTCAGGTTTTCTATTTAGAATATCATCCCACAGGGATACTTTTCAAAGTATGATCATGAAATCACCTAAGGGTGCTCATTAATTTTTTTTCCATTTATTTTTATTTTATTAAAATACAAATGTCAATCAGACAGTTTCAAAACACCTTAACCATACAGAGTCGATGAATTAATACATTGCAAACTGCTTTCGTAACATTTTAGTATTGTACAAGGTGCATACATGATATTATATTTACAGGTTTTTTTATAGCTGAAATTATATCAAAAATTCAATAATTATTTACCTAGTGGATGACCATAGCACTAAAAACCGACTTAATATCCTGTCCAACCACCATTAGTGCAGATCTTGCCTATCATAGAATTATGTAGAAGCACAGCATTATCTATCCCAACTGTACTGTCTATACACACACATCATGATTTTTTCTTTCTACAACCCTTCCTTTGTCTACACCTGTCAAAAGTGGGCACTCCATTGACATTCAACTACCTTAGGTGCTTGAACTCGACAC